>DWAJ01002120.1:0-18878 GCA_018238005.1 Eurema mandarina
AGGAATAATGCTTTCATTCATATTTTTTGGTAACTTGGACCGTTTTCGCAGCGCACGCAAAGGAAGCCCTCAAAGATGAATAATTTTCCCCGCTTTATCCACATTTTCTATTATATCTTCGCTCCTATTAGTCGCAGCGTGATGGTATGTAGCCTAAAGCCTTCCTCGATAAATTGTCTATTCAATAAAAAAGAAATTTTCAATTCGAACCAGTAGTTCCTGAGATTAGCGCGTTCAAACAAACAAATTCTTCAGCTTTATATATTAGTATAGACTAGCGATCTGCCCTGGCTTTGCACGCATATATATTGTATATTTTATACATATAAAGCTTCCTCTTGAATGATTCTATCTATCAAAGAAAAACGCATGAAAATCGGATAAGCAGTTTTAAAGATTTAATACAGATGAAAGCGACTTTGTTAAATTTCCTCATGTAAAGTATATAATAAATACGCTTTAAAGATATTGGAATTATTTTAACTAAATATTAATCGTCTTTTTAACTTTATTATATAGTTGAATTTTTCATTAGGAGTCTTTTTATAGCGAAAGTTATGAGTGTCATATTGTGAAGGACAGTTAGTTAGAAATAAATATAACTCTAATATCTTTTAAGATTAAACAATAACATTTCGTTAATCTTCTTAATCGGCGTCATTATTTCTAAAATATCTGCTTGTCTGCTTGTCCTTGGCGGTCTTCATAGCTTCGGGTAGGCCGGTAAGCTTCTTTATGAGACCTGACCTGACCTCTTTATTAGTAGGTGTAAGTAGCGTCACGAATCTTTAGCGCTGAACGAAACCTGCGCAGAAGTCAAAAATAAGTTATCGAGGTAAGGGCGCGGCGCGCGGGGCGCGATCGTCGGGTGCGCGAGCGTTGATTGGTTCCCCAGTCGTGTTGTCGAGTGTGATTCTACCGATGCGCAGCTATTCTCGTCCAGCGCTAAACATCCGTGACGCGACCTATACCATTTCATTATAATCTAAGTCATAACCAGCAAAACTCTTGGTGCTGGTTTTTATACCTTTCACGTTCCATTTTAATTTAATTTATACCTAAAATCAACAAAAACCCAAAAGTTATTTCAGTCGCTGAATTTTATAAATCAAAAGACAAGAGATTTACACTTTCATCTGAATCGTTATAATTAACCGAAGAGATTATACGAACCTTTTTTCGAGTGGTCGGGTGTTGCGCTTTTAGGATTAGCGAGAGTTCGCCCTGATTCAGGTCAGGGTGAGCCACGTTATATAACTAACTAGCTGTGACCTGTGGATTTACCTGCGTAAATCCCGATCTTGAACTTCGAATATTTTACTTCTTAATTTTTTAAAGGTAACGCTTGGACAAAATTTCGGCGATCTGTTTCAAATTTTTATCTCAATCTCAACTGGTCTAGAAAAGTGTCGACAAGTAAGTTTATCAGAGATGTCTATGCATTCGTTTCACGTTGGGATCACCAGATTTTTTCTCTTTCCACACGTTTGACCTACACTTCATTCGCTTTTAAGAGAAATCCTTTTTTTTTCCTATATATAAAGAGGTCAACCCAATCGTGGGGATAACCATAAGGGGAAGTGGTTAATTACCATTAGGCGAACTATCATCATTAAAAAGGCGTTTTTTAAGGCGTGATTGACATTCATGCGTGGTTACTTGCTCATCTTTAATACTACTTTTAACGAAATTAGATGTTTTAGGCTATAAATATTTTTCTTTAGCCATTTATAGTTGCCAGGATAATATCCTTTAGCTTTAAACAATCTCTGTAGAAAATGTCATCAAAATCAATTCACAGACAGACAGAGTTACTCCGTTTATATTATGGGCGATATAAAATTGAATTTAAAACCATATTGCAGTTATTTTCGAGTTAAACGCCGTCAATTGAATCGACAAGAATGTAAATATAACCGCATTCCTTTAAAGCAATTAAGCGCCAACCAATTGCCTCCTTATTTGGCGTGATTGAACTGACATCTGTGAAATGTCAAAAATACAGATTCCATAATGAAATGATATATGATCTGTGCAATGTTTTGTGCGTGTATTTTTTTGTTTTTTCTCATAGTTAGTCTTAATTTATTATGGAATTATCTATACAACATTTGGTTGAGATTAGTAATCATATATATGAAAGGTAAATGTAAATTACCGTGTCTTAATTTTGTTATTTCATTAATATTTATTACAGCTACGTATTCTGTTACGTATGTTATTTATGTTCTGTATATAATAATTACTGAATAATAAAATTTTGGAAGATTTCTATTTGATAGAATTTAACATTGTAATTAATAATTATACATGTTTTTAAACGAATCTTCGTGTACAATAAATAAATTTTCTTTTCAGATAACAGTGTATTTAGGCAAACGAGACTTCGTAGACCACATCACACACGTAGACCCGATTGGTATGTACTAATTTATATTTATTTAATTGCAGGACGAAAGATTAGGTTATCGTTTTTCTTTCCGAACGAATTGTTTTATAGTACTACATTTAGATCTAAAATCTGTTATATATAACTGAAGAATTTTGTTTGCTTTTGCTAGATAACAATTGTGTTGTAAAAATAAAAATGTGAGATAAAAATTACTTTACCGATAAGTAACCTTAACATTAGTTTATCAAAAATAGTTATTTTTTATAAAACTGAAATTGCGCTAGGGAAACTTTTCCTAGAAATTGTTATTTCATTGTCAAATAACTGTCGGACTTAATCTACGTAAACCATCTCGTATATTGGTTCAATTAACTGACACACCTTTCCGTTTAACTAATTAACTGTTTCGTTATTTTGTCTGTAAAAAACTATCCCCAAATTATTGCGATAAAATTCTATAGGTCCATTACTTTTCTTAATTTTTGTATTTTTGACTCGAAAATATAGGTTCAAGTAGATATAAGCGTTACGTCGTTTTTTACGTGACTTCTTATAAGACTAAAATATATCTCTATTTATTAATTGCATTTACTGGATCACTTGTTACTGTAAAGTCGCATTTTTCGTTTGGCAACCCATTCCTTTTCAATATTCATTTTTTCAATGTAAATTACGTATAAAACTGGCGACACGATCTTATTATAACGAATGAATAATTAGTTTATGCAACAAGAAATAAAATATGTATTTATTAATATACAACGATAATTTTCCCAAAGAAATAAAATATTTATTAATATACAAGTATTGCCCCAAAGAAATACCTATACCCAAAAAATAACAATTGACATGTAAACTGACGTTTCTCATGACTACAGTGACGTCACAATTCGCAGATGGGGTAGTCCTAATCGACCCGGAGTACGTCAAAGACAGGAAGGTGTTCGGCCATGTGCTAGCCGCGTTTAGGTACGGCCGTGAGGACCTGGACGTGCTGGGCCTGACCTTCCGCAAGGATCTGTACTTGGCTGCTGAACAGGTATGTAGTGATAAGAATGTTTCTTTAATAATGCACTGCTTTGTCCAACTCTAGGATGTGCAACAATGGTTTCAAAATTAGAGAATAACAGTTATAACTAACTCGCTAGATCTATCCGCCCACGAACGTGCAAAAGCGCCCCCTGACTCGGCTGCAAGAGCGCCTGGTCCGCAAGCTCGGCCCGTCCGCGCACCCCTTCTACTTCGAGCTGCCCCCGCACTGCCCCGCCTCCGTCACGCTGCAGCCCGCGCCCGGCGACACGGGCAAGCCGTGCGGCGTGGACTACGAGCTCAAGGCTTTCGTTGCGGACTCACAGGATGATAAGCCACATAAGAGGTCAGTGCTTTAGGAGCTGTGAAGACAGGATTTAAAGATTGGAGAGAAACATCGTGCTGTGTCTCCTTTGCGTGGTTCGCAATCATTATGGCTACTACTAGTTGGAAAGATTTTTAAGCCAAGATATCAGTCTGCGGCTAGGTTTCCTTCAATGCAAAGCAAAGCTAGATTTCTTGTACCGATTTTAAATTGTCTATATTCACATGAAATCAAAATTGAACTAGTAATTCAAACTTAACAAGAGTAAGCATTTCCACAGCAACTTGAATTCTAAAGTTTATCACGTCTGGTCATTGTTCTCGTATGCTTTTAGGAATTCAGTGCGTCTCGCGATCAGGAAGATAATGTACGCGCCCAGCAAGCAGGGCGAGCAGCCGTCCGTCGAGGTGTCCAAGGAGTTCATGATGAGCCCCAACAAGCTGTACCTGGAAGCCTCTTTAGATAAGGTCTGTATTATTATGACCGCTTTTTTATTGTTCACAGCAATTATATTATATCAAATAGATATGTTATACACTTACAAATCAGTCGAAAAAAGTGTTCCGCATTCAGCACACATAGACATACATACTTTTCTTGCACTACAAGTCGAAAGACGCGTGAACTAATCTTACGTTCTTATTATTACGCCCAAAGTAAAGTTCCATCGATATATTATCCCATTAAAAGAAACAACCGAGAATCGACAAAAACATCCTGACTAATATTATAAATGCAAAAGGTTTTGAGGTTATTGAATACGAGTACATAGTTTGGATGGAAATGACTGAAGTTCGGCGTGCAGGTAGGTTGCTAAGGAAATGGAAACTACACGTGGAAACTGTGTTAGGAATGAGGGTGGTATCAACTATCTCTAGATTCCGTATATTATTGATAACTATGATATTTTTCATTTATTCCTCTTTAAGCAAAATTTACATTTTAAAAGTTTAGTTAGGTTAGTAAATTAAAATTAGAAGCAAAGGAAGAATGTTGAGAAAAGAGAAATATGAAAGAGTATTAAGAATCTTGTATCACATTTTTACAGTAGGTACCACTTTTAACAGATAAATAAGGATGACTATGATAGACAATATTTAAAACTATCTAGTTGTGTTTAATTTTGAGAAAGAATAAAATTGTTTTTTATAACATTTATAAACTGAACCAATTTTAAAGATTGCTCTATTGGATTTCACTCTATAAGTTCGAACGTACTAGAGTTTTCTCCAAGGCACTCACCCGTGTGCCTTGAATCCTATAAGGATTTTCCAAGTATGAAATTTTTTTTAGTTGATTGAAACTAAATATTTACATGGTCCTTATACATATAGTTTGTACAAAACCGTCCGGTGATACAACATTCGTATATTTATTTTATCGTGATCAGATGTTTCGAGTTTATTTTGTATAAAACTTGTTGTGAAATCTTGCGATGTTTTTGTTCATTGCGATCGTTCTAAGAACTTGGTATCTGTTTACGTAACTTCAAGCATCTTGGGAACAAGTTGTGTTTATTTTTTTGTGTCAATCAGAATATCGTTAAATGTTTTTCGCGTGATCAAATGTGAACAAATAATCGTCTGATTTGCTTTAATGTTTTGTCATTTTTACTAGAGTTTTTGTTTTTGACTTTAAAGACTTAAAAATAATGAAGATCTTAATTCCGCTGCATTCCTTTCTATTTTGTTTCAGTTCTGATACAGGCATCCATGAGTAATCCATTCTTTAATTGACAATTTGTTTGAGAAAACAGTTGATGGTTTTTTGAAAAAATGAATTTATTTTACGGAGATTCTAGTTTAGAAGATACAACACCTATTAATATAGCTTAGAAAATTTGATCTGTACCTGATCTGTTCACATATTAAGATATTAAAAGAAAATCTAAACCAAGCTTAAAGTCGACAAGTAAGCCTATTTTTAAAAATCTGGTCTGTGGTACCTCAAACGTTTGATCAGTTAACAGGAGAAAAACGTTATACATTCTACGTATGGTACAAATACATATAAACGCGACTGAAAATTGCGCTCATTAGCTGTGGTCACAGTTTAAGATGTTTGATTGGTATAATTTGTATTTTCCAGGAGCTATACCACCACGGCGAGAACATAGCAGTAAACGTGCACATAGCGAACAACTCGAACCGCTCCGTGAAACGCATCAAAGTCTCCGTGCGTCAGTTCGCGGACATCTGCCTGTTCTCCACCGCGCAGTACAAGTGCACTGTCGCTGAAGCTGAGAGCGAGTGAGTTATTTGTCCTTACTATTATTATACTTTTTATTTCTTCTTTAGGTGGCACTCTATTTTTTTATATAATACTAGCTTTGCCCGCGACTTCGCCCGCATAGAAAAGTGACTTTGGGCAGCATTTTGAAAATGCCTAACCCGCGCCAACAAACCTTCAGCAAGTTCAATGTGATTCTTAAAATTGCCATAACTTTTTTATTTATCAACTGATTGACATGAATTAAACACTAAATGTTAAGTGAAGCTTACCACAATATATCATTGAAAGCTCCATCTAGATAAGATAAGCCATTTTTGAGATAAGCGTGCACAAAGAAGCAGACAAAAATTCTAAAAATCATTGTTTTGGGTTCTATTGCGTTAATAAAGGTCTCCTAAAATATTTTTTCTCATATATTTTAAATGTACAGACAGCGACTCGTTACGGTTTTATTATATGTATAGATAGATATACATAGATAGATGATAAGGGGAGACGAGCTAGACGCAGTTCTGTTGGTTAAAGTAACGCCAACCCATAGCCAATACAGTGCTAGCCGGAACTTTGCTATAAAGCCCAACTCCGGGCAGGGGTGCACTACACCGACGCTCCCCACTTTGAGTCATCACATGTTAAAACTCAACAGCCCAGTAATTTCGGCTACAGTGCCCTTCAGACCGGAGCACAGTGACATTTTCACATCACTGGAAGTTTGTCATTAGCTCCCTGTACTTTTTTCTGTAATCAGCCAACCAAAAGTGATTCTAGACTATTCGCGAATGTAACGCGACCGCAATGTTTTCCGACTACTGTAGAGTCTTTTCATTTGATACTGAACAGTGGGAAACCCTTTTACGGATACCGCGTCCTTCTCCTTTATTTTTTATTTTATATATGTATGCTAATATTATCTGTTGATATAGGGAAAGCAGGATACGGGATTTCAAAATACCATTTATAGGCTTGTTCAGTAAGAATAAGAAGTTTAAATCGGTGTAAGTCATTGAGTGTGAGTTACCTTGGAAATAATTTTGTTTTATTGAAATCCTTGTAAATAAGGCCGTTATTAATCTCATGAGATCTATGTCTGTGTGTTAATCTTGATAGAAATTTGATGTGTTTATTATTTTTTGAGTGATGTGTAAATCAAGTATGTAATGGTTTTTTAGACGATCGTTATAAAAGTTTGTTATTTGCATATCGAGCCCTTTTGAACTCGAAGCTTTCATTTGAAATTTACAATTAACCCATTTGTTTTCAGATATACTCACAAAAGTATCTAAAGTTTAGAGTTTTTCCCCTATGTGTGTGTAACAATGCTATTAAAATCCCAAATTAGAGAAAGTTTTGATTGTCTTGGAAGTGTCGAATGTTCTTTATTCAATAGACTTCATAATGTTAAACTCTATTTTACTGCAACTACTAGACTTTAGTAGTATACATGTCAAATCTAATATGCTTTTCAGATAGAGAGACGGACAAAAAGTTATCCTATAAGGCTTTATAATACAGTTTGTATTTAATATTATAACTTGTAAAAGCAACTATTAATAATATGTAAATAGTTTTATTTTGCTGGTATATTGAATTGTAAATAGCTTCATTATCCCCTCTACCTTCCAGGGAAGGCTGTCCAGTAGGTCCTGGGTTCACGCTCAGCAAGGTGTTCACGTTGACTCCACTTCTAGCCAACAATAAAGATAAGTGGGGGCTCGCGCTCGACGGCCAACTCAAACACGAAGATACCAACCTCGCTTCTAGCACGTTGTTAGTAGTGTTGCCATATAATTAAATTTTTTTTTCTCTCACAATTTAATTGTCATGTTAATTAATTATCTTTCTAGATATATATAGTTTATTGAGCTGGCAATATGTACAGATTGGGAATCATCAACCCAAACGATCCCTTGTTTGACTTTTCCATAATATAAAAATTTATGTGTATGTATGTATTATGTATTTATAAATAAACGTAGATTGTTTTTCCTAATTTTTCAGGATAGCGGATCCGTCCCAACGTGAAAATCTCGGCATTATTGTAGAGTACAAAGTCAAAGTGAAACTATGTCTGGGACCTCTTGGAGGGTGAGTGGATTGGTTCTTTCATTGTTTCAAAATTTTCGTTCCTATTGAAATGTTTCCTTTTGCAATCAATTGAATTGTTTAATTTGAAAAAATAAATATACATATAGTCAAAGGCGAGCTCTGTAACTTATACAAATTCCTAGAATGGATTTCAGTCTCTCGCAGAAGTTTCATATAAAACTAATTTGTGTCAATTGTATAATACTTGTATTTAATACCCTCGTAAAAAATGATGATTATTATTATTATTATACAACGTGTGGCAGGGACCTGAGCGCGGAGCTGCCTTTCATCCTGATGCACCCGAAGCCGGAGGAGGAGCCGCCGCGCACCGCGCCCGACCCCGCGCCCGCCGACCGCGACCTCATACAGCTCGACCCGCAGCCGTCAGTGCACTCACTCACCTCACACTCACTCACTCACTCACTCACTCTCTCACACGCTCGTGCACTCGCTTACACGCTCCATACGCTTACTGAAGCGTAACCGCTCTTCAATCTAATCTTAGTTTCTAAATAATGATACTACGCTATCACTTACGACTTGCTAAGTTATGATAATGCCGATTATTCAGTCAAAATTGCAAGTTCCTATCCTTTCCAGAAAAAAATCTAACACAATCTAAACAACTCCATTTTAAAGTTGCATTGACACATGATAACTTTAATAATTAATATAATCACTAAAGAATGTACGCTCGTTGTACGTTATCTAATCTTACAATAATTTCACAGAAACGAAAACGGCCAAGAACAAGACGATGACATAATCTTCGAAGACTTCGCTCGCCTCAGGCTGAAGGGCGCGGACGCCGACGCTTGAACTTTATGTTAACAGCGCTCTCATTCGACTACGGAATAACCCAACCTATCCAAAAACGTTATTTTTTACTACTACACTATATTGTGACATTAAAATGACCTTTAAAATCGTGTGTACCGTCATATTTTTAAAAAGAAATGTCCACCTCTGTCTATGCTTTAGTACATTCTATTTTCAAATAAGACGCGACACATAGACAACAAAGAATGTTATAAGTAGTCTATGGTCAGTCATATGGAATGTGTGTGTGGTGTCATAAATAATGACAAATTAAATGACTACGTGGTTTAAACGGGAGCGTCTGTAGATATACCTAGTTGAATAAATGTAAAGACAAACAGGAACAAAACTTAGATCCCCTGTACAGTGTAAAGAATTTGTCTATTACGCTATTTTTTAAATAAAAAAAAATATTTGTAACCTATGTTTTTATCTGTAAGTGCACTGCTATGGGCGGGAAAAACGGTTTTTTAATAATCGATCAGCGTGCATGTATGCATTTTTTACCCCCATGCATGGAGTCTTAGATTAATAAAGTTATATAAAAATATTTAATGTATATTGAATGTGTTTATTTGTAATTGTAGCTTTATCATTACGCGAGTACAAGTTTAGTTGTTAATTCTAAATGTATTTTTTAATCATCCATCATTGGCCATTCATTTTATTCCTTATAGATATAGTACAATGTTTCGGTAATGTGCATTTAATAGAATAAATGTGTTTTGTACCTCAATGTAATTTACTTTATCGAAGTAGTCGTGTTATAAAGTTCTTTATTGTTAATGTTGAAAAATGATTGAATTATATTGAACAAAATTAAGTAATGAAATAGTACATTATATGATATACTTGAATTTCAATTATACTATCTGCAATTTCGAAGTTTCTAATATGACAAATGATACAGATGCATAAACTTTTTAAATGCCAGTTAAATAGATAAAAAATATAAACGTTTCGAAATAAGAAATGATAACAATAATGTTGTTAAACACAAATATTTATTTTTATTACTGGCGTCATAACCATCGTTGAATATAAAATTAATGATTAATTTCGTGTTTTATTTTAAAGTCACAAATTATATTATTACCAGTTGTCAATAAGATGCTACACTATATAATATTATACTAGATAACTTTTTTACGTTAGTGACTGTATATTTATTTTTGATAATTCTTGTACAGTAAGATTTAAATAATATGTAAAGTATTTCACAAACCTAACTGGTAGATAGATTAAGCTTAATATGCACAAAGATTATTTTTACTTTGAAACAATGTGTTACCCAATAGAACTGTCTGTTTATACTTTTCTTAAAAGAAGCGATCACATATCTAACACAAGGAAAAATTGTTTTTTGTCCATTAATGTGTACATCGAAAAAATATATTTTTTGTTAAATATGATAAATTGTGTTAAATAAAATATTTTAAAAAATTGGTTTTACTTTTTTATATAAAACAGCGGAATGTATAATTATAGATTGTGCTTGTCAATGATTTGTTATATAGAAAAGCTGTACAGTTTTCGCTATCCTCAATTTTTCACTTTCATAATGTACTTTTGTTATTTTATGGTAACATATTATAAATTAATGAATGTTAAATGTATTATGTACGTACAAACAATAATTATTATTACATTTATTATTTCCCAACAATGCAATACTATGCTGCAAAGAGAAATTTTTAAGAATGTTTAATTTTTAATTAAAAACAATTTTGATGTACTTTTTTTAAATAAATACCTAATATTGATATCTTGTTTCATTTCTAAGGATGTTTAACCTTGAGGTAGGTAATTTGTTGCCGGTTGTATGTTTACATTTGCATTCACATTTAATCAAATATGAATTAATGACAGTATTTTTCGTGAAGCGATCAATGATTCAGATTTCTTGAATATATAAAAGAGTTTGAACTAGATTGTCTTTTTGAGATTAACAATTTTGGGAATGTTAAATTATCCATTAAGTTGATAATTACAAACCCTGAATATTGTTACAAGTTTTTTTTCATTTATATTATCTGTACAAACCAAACTATTTGTTTTGACACTGACACTGACAGTTAATAATTAATGTCAGTTGCCTCGACTCAAATTCGAGCAAATTTTTGTTTGCGATTGCGATCTCTGTCACGGAGAGGTTAATTAATAGTTTACATTTGAAACTAAAATTAATAATTATTAAAACTACATTCGTTATAATTGTTGAATTTTTTTTAATATTAATAAAACTGAGGTCTAATATGTAAACTGTATCCGGAGATTTCATTATATTTATGTCGGCTTGGTTGTCGAACTGCATTTTAGTGTAGGAATTATGTTTTGAATATTATTTTTATACATATTATCAGAATGAGTGGCCGAGGATTAACCAAAAAGGAGTTGGAGGAGCTGCGAAAGAAGGAAGAGGAAGAAGCAGCAGCTCACGTTAGTATATATCGATTTAATTACAAATTTCAAGTGACCTGCAAAAAAAGAAAAGCAGTAACCAAAATTTAAGATGGAAAAACTTTTGTGTAAATAATCTATATTAATAAATAAAGAAGTATATTATGTGTACTTTTGATGTAGTGGTTAGCCTCTGAATCTTAACTGACTTTACCCGACCTATGCAAATAAAGTGTATTAAGTCAAAAACACTATATAAGGTGTTAAGGAATTGATATTGGAGAAAACAGTTGTACCACATCTTGTAATTCATACTCTATAACAGGTCTTTAAGGAGTTTGTGGAGACCTTTCAAGAGGTGCCGAGTAGCACATCCAAGGTTTGGGTAAAGGCTGGCACATATGATGCAGGAGCTAGAAGTAAGTTAAACAATTAGTACTAACCCTTTTTTTATAAAATAAAAATAAAATTAAACAAGTGTTTATTACTGTTATAAATACAAAATGAAGAAAACACAAGACAATAGAATTACAGGAAAATAACAGCAAAGGGGGAGGGCTCAGCTTGTGCTACACTGAGTAGGATATATTGATATATGATATATAAGGATCATATCTGAGATTATAAATATATACACATATGTATAGTAATAATATTATAGGAGTAATTCCCAAATATGTAATAATAATATTAAATAGTCAATAAAAGAAAGAAATATAACATAACATTTAGAGAGCGAGAGAGGGGACTAGATTAGATTAGTGAAGGTGGATCACATAAGGCTAAAGTAGTCTAAATTAAGGATTTTAGAGAGTGCCGTAACTGTATCCAAATTTATCGGACATCCGATATAAAAAATATCCGTAACCATGACCGGATCCGTAATAAAAGTTTCAGATAATAACGGATAGGTGTGGCATTTTTATTTTAGGTGGATAGGATAATACTCAATATTTATTTATAATCATTTTCATTATGAATAGCTGTAATAATTACTCACAGACTGATTGTAATTCCTACCTTATGGTGACATTTAAATAAACCCATTATATTTCCTGTTTGTATTTTACATTTGAAATTCCTTAAAATTTTAATATCCATAACCGTAATTATCCGAATATAACGGATAATCCGAAAATATTGCATATCCGTTTCTGTAACCTTATCCAGTATAATAATCATTGCTATATCCTTATCCGAAAGTTCATATCCTTAGTCCCTACCATCCCTGGTCTAAATCTTTAAAAATGTTGTAACATTATTGCATTATTGCATTAGAGAAGCATTCAAGTATGTGAACTTGAATATATCTTTAATGCAATAATTAAAAATTAAGGACAATATCTATCAATTTACACAAAGGCACAATATTAATGTTATCTGTGTACTGTATTGTAGTATTTAATTATTGTAGGATATATTAACTTCTTATTTTAAATATTCACTTAAACTTTGCAGAGGAGGATACTTCCGAAAGGGGAAAATTGTATAAACCTGTATCAAGGTTGGATGAAAAGAGATCTTTATCTGAAGCTGAGGTGGTGAGGAATCTTGCACAGAGACCAGAACCACCGGGCAGGCCACGCAATAAGAAGGGCAATGACAAGAAGAAAAGTAACTTGGAGCTGTTCAAAGAAGAATTAAGACAGTGAGTGAATTACCTTGTCATACTAGATATTAAGTGAGTGAAGTCAAAGCATGCTGTTTTTGCTTTTAAACAACTGAACTATAACGATTGTGTGTACAAACAAAACATATGAATTTGTCGATTAATTTTACGTAGCTTTATTTCTTATCAGTTATTTCCTGAGATAATTATGTAACTATCCAAAAAAGCCACTAGGTGCTATTTTAATTGTAATGGCACATAATCTTATTTTATTTATTTATAAACATTTTGTTACATTAAAACATATATTGGATATTAGAACTTGAAATTATATAACCAGTATGACCTGATATTTCTCAACCAAAACTTTCAGGATTCAAGAAGAAAGATCTGAGCGTCATAAGTATAAGAATGTGCTTCGAGATCGCGGTATTGTGGGTCCTGAGCCTGTCGTTGACAACATACCCGATGTAGGGTCCTATGACACTGGTGACCCTAACACTACCAACTTATATCTGGGAAACTTGAATCCAAAGGTGAGTTATGTTAAAACTTAGTTTTTGCTTATAGTATTTAATGGTATGAATGTTGCTTAGTGTAAAATTACAAGCATTATGCATATTAAAACTTTAAATGTCTCAATGAGTCTCAGTTCTTTTCTTGACACTAGCCATATCCCCGCAGTGTACCCTCACAAAGCATGATCCCATTTTTGTTTATCCCTTAACATGATTTTCTATCTGTTAATATAATTTTGTTAACCTGTGCTAAACATCCGTTCTCTATTAAAATAGCTATAAAAACTAATGGTCTGTCTAACAGATCAGCAACTGACGGAGATATACAATAGCCTCAAATATTTGAATGATAAAATGTTTTATAATTTTACAATAATGACTCTAAATGAATTGTTATTTCTTTTTAACTGTTATATTTTTTTCTTGTCCTACCTATCTCAATCACTATTAAACAATTCTCTATTTAAATAATTTTAAAAATAATTTCCCAGATAACAGAACAGCAGCTGATGGAGATATTCGGTCGCTACGGACCGCTGGCCAGCATAAAGATCATGTGGCCGAGGTCTGATGAGGAGAAGGCGCGCGGCAGGAACTGCGGCTTCGTGGCATTCATGTCCAGGAAGGATGGGGAGAGAGCTCTGAAGAATATTAACGGTACATTGATATGAGTATTACTAGTGTTTTTATGTGTTTTAGATCAGTGGTTCAAATACTCTTAATCTATACTCGAAAAAAAACTGAAGATAATATTTATATATCTATTTTTATATGGAAACTCGCGTTGTGGCCCATTATATGTGTGTCTGTTAAGCTTTTATAATTTTTTTCTGCTTTTTGAACCCATGGAACAATATTGTTTTGTGATACCACAATGATTCAAAAGTTCAAAACTTGTAGTCGACTGCATAGATATCTTTGGACTTTTTAAAAAATTTAAATTCAATAAAGACATGTTTGATTTATATTATGATGATTTTGTCAATTGTTTTGGTTCGTTTTCAGGTCTGTCACGTAGGTTAGCACTTAATGTTTTTCGAAGTTTCTTAAAATTGTACTGTTTTATAGGTAAAGAAATAATGAACTACGAAATGAAGCTAGGCTGGGGTAAGGCTGTGTTGATACCACCCGTGCCGATCTACATCCCTCCATCTTTACATCACCCCACGAAGCCTCCCCCACCATCAGGGTTGCCATTCAACGCACAACCGCCTAAGCATTTACGCGATAAGGTAACATTAATTAAACTCAGTATTGTATTTAACTTTTTTGCATTTAAATTTAATTTTTAAATAACCTTAGTTAAGTGTAAGATCTGGCAACATTTTTATATAAAAGGATATTTAGGGATGTTAATGTTGCCATATTTATGTTATAATATATGTGATAATAAAATAATCTTGTAGATACCGCGACTGAAACCCGGCGAGTACTACCCAAGTGACCCTGAAGAACGGAAGATATTTGACGAGGTAGGTAAATACAAATGTCACTTATTATCGAACTTATTTCTCTGACTTTGAAAATTCACTATTCTCATTTCTTCGGTTTAGAGGTGTATGTGACACCTCTAAAACTTAAAAACCTCAATTTTATTACTTTTATTATTGGTTATATAAGACTGTTCTGAAATTAAAAAATCTGCATCCCCAATTTTTTTCCCCCCTTTAGGTTTCAAAGGGGCTTTATCGTCCACTTTGAGAAACACTGAATTAAGTCATACATCGTTTTAAAAACAGTCGACTTCAAAAGAATACTTAAATAATTACATTTTTTTGGTTAATATAGTTGTTATAATGATTTACTATATTACTAATGAAAATAATATTTTATTTGCATGACTGACCTACTAAGTATAATTAATCGTTCTATAACTTGCAGATTTTGCCGCAATCCATCGTGAAAGTTGTGATACCTACTGAGAGGTAAGAAAACTATACAAACTATACTAAAAGCCATGTCATCAAAAATATACAATTAATTAAAAATAATACCTTAGTTATTATGTAGTATATAATAATATAAGTTTGACTTTAACTTTGGCTTCAAGAAACATCCTCATGCTAATCCACCGCATGGTGGAGTTCGTGATCCGCGAGGGGCCGATGTTCGAAGCGATCATCATGAACAAGGAGATGAGCAACCCGTTCTTCAGCTTCCTGTTCGAGAATCAGTCGCCGGCCCATATTTACTACCGGTGGAAATTGTTCTCTATGCTTCAAGGGGATTCCCCTAAACAGTGGTCGCCTGACGACTTTAGGATGTTCAAAGGTAAGGTGCATCTAATAAATGTCTGTCTGTCAGTTTTTAACTACCTTTTTATGTATATAAAATAAAAAAAGAAATATTTTCTATTAGAAATAAATTATAACTAAATCAATCATTTATTAGTATTATAAATAATTATATAACAAAGAATCGCTAATTATGACAACTGCTGTTTTTAAAATAAAAAAAAATATTGTTATTTATACACATAATTATGTTCATCTCCCCCTTCCTTTGGCAAATTATTAATAAATTTATTATATGAAAATCAGAATTACAAAATTCCTTCGTTTTGTCAAACATGTGGTTATAAAATTTATTATTTCACAGTTTCAACACTAATAATGGTTTATTAATAATAAATTAACGCTGTGTATAAGTGTCCTGAAGCTTTTATTATTCATTGTATTTCTTAAGGTGGCTCAGTATGGCGACCCCCAGTTATGAACCTGTACACCGCTGGCATGCCGGACGAGCTGGTCGAGGAAGAAGATGCTAAGGAGAATATACGTGGGACATTGTCTAACAAGTATGTATTTATATAAGCTGTGGGGGTTTGAGACTGAAACTATGGCAAATGGCTAATGATTAATTAAATAATCAGAAAGGTTAATCATGAACTAAATTTGTCAGCCAGTCAACTACTTGGTTAGTGATCAAGTTTGCGTATTTTACTTTTTGATCTACAAACGTCAGCCAACAAACTACTTGGTTAGGGGTAGAGTTTGTGTACGTTACTTTTTGATCTATAACCGTCAGCCAGCTTGGTTGGAGTTAGAGTTTGCGTTGTTTACTTTTTGATCTATAACCGTCAGCAGGCAACTACTTGGTTAGTTAGACTTTTTGATCTATAACCGTCAGCCAGCTAATAACTTTGTTGGAGTTAAGAGTTTGCGTTGCTTACTTTTCGATCTATAACCGTTAGCAGCCAACTACTTGGTTGGTTAGACTTTTTGATCTATAACGGTCACCCATCCAACTACTTGGTTAGTGGTAGAGTTTGCTATGGTTAATTGTTGATCCAACCCCGTCAGCCAGCGCGACCGGCTGGAGGACATGATCCGGCAGCTGACGCCCGACCGCAAGAGCGTGGGCGAGGCGATGGCGTGGTGCCTGCAGCACGCGGAGGCGGCGGGCGAGGTGGCGCGCTGCGTGCGCGAGGCGCTGTGCGGCCGCAGCACGCCGCCGCGCCGCCGCGTCGCGCGCCTCTACCTGCTCTCCGACATCCTGCACAACGCCGCCGCCAAGCTCACGCACGCCAGCGCCTACCGCAGCGCGTGAGTCTCTCTCTCTGTCGCTCTCTCCACTAGACTATATGTCCCGATAAAAACCATAGGCCATAGTTTTTCCATCTCCATCGTCTTTTATGAAAATCCCCTTGGGACGGAAAAAATAGGGTTATTATCAATCATCGTCATAATAAACGTTGTTGACAATTAAATTTAAAATTAAATGTTGTACATTTTATGAAGCTTCATTCCTTATTAACATAACTTACACTTAGATCTTCCTTGAAAAGTCACATACCCGGCTCGAAGAACCATTCTAGTTTTAACGTTAAAATATTATGATATTGCTATATAACATTGTTTTCCGTGGTGTTAGGTTTCAGCAGCACGTGCCGGAGGTGATGCGCGCGTGCCACGTGGCATGGCGTGGCATGACGTCACGGCTGCAGCAGGAAGGCTTCCGCGCGCGCGTCATCCGCGTGCTACAAGCCTGGGCCGACTGGGCCATTTACCCAGCTGACCTGCTGCTACAGGCTAATCAGATCTTCCTCGGACACGATAAGGTGCGTTTAAGTAACTAATTTTAAGTTAAGTATGTTAGCATCACTACACATCAGACGACAAAAGTTTCAAAGCTCTTCTCTTGGAAAAAGAAAATAAGTTGCGATTTGTGTAAAAAAAATTGTATATCAACTAAAAATCTTTACTATGGACGGACCTAGTACCTACATACTATCTATCTATTGTGTCTATTGTGAGTCCGGTAGACAACGATTTCTTCTCTATACTGTAACTAAATAATTGTTGACATTCAAATTCATACATTTTTCAACAAAAATAACTTCAATTCCAGGAGGGTGGTGATAATAAAGAGGATCGTCCTGACTGGGAGGGCCCAGGGTCAGGGTCAGCGTCTCCGCGATCCGAGGGCTCCAACGGCTCGGAAGGTTCTGGGCCTCTGGATGGAGCGGCTCTACGGAGATTGGCCTCACAGAGAGGACCAGTGAGATTGGACGATATAGATGGAGTGCCTGGTGAGTCATAGGTATTCTAGGAGATATACCCAGGGGAAAGAGAAGGGAGATTTCATTCTTTAAGTGGATTACTTCTGCAAGTGTGCTTTTGGTACATTTACTTACCGTGGGAATCGCAGTGACATTCCTATGAGATGCTATTACTTGCGTCCGATTTTCTGTGGGAGGTTGGCACCACTGGCAGCAAAGCCGGTTTAATTTAGCCTTTGGGCTGTGTGCCGGTGGCTTGCACCAAAAATTATAAATGTGAGTATTAAGGCAAGTCTTTTAAGGAATGCACGAGAAAAGCGTAATGAGGGAGGAATGACGTGCTCTTTCCAGAGAATACGACTAAGAAGAATAATAATTCAACTCGTTTTTCCAGTTGACGAAGACATAGATGGAGTGCCTCTAGAAGCAGACCCGGAAGCAGACGCAGAGGAAGATGGCGCCCCCGTGGTGGCGGCCGGCTTCATCCCCTCGCGCTGGGAGAGCGTGGAGCCCGCGCCGGCGCCCGACGACGACGACGACAACTCCAACACGCCGGTGCACGCGCAGAATGAGGGGTGAGCGTCTTTGGTTGGAGTAAATGGCAAGGTTTTATATGGAAAAAAATGTATTTGGGTAAAAAAACGATAAAGTGAAAAGTTGGAAAACTAAGAAAAAGTGGTGAAGTTTTTTTTTAAAATCGGAGCTTATTCAAAGCATTGTTGGTTTGTTTTAAAATAAATTAAATAGGACATATTATGTTAGTAGTAAACACCACAAGTATTCTATGTAGAGTTTTTATTCGATTTTATGTAACGTTACAGAAGCGAGTCGGCAATAGCGGAGGGCGAGGCGGCCAAGCGCGAGGAGCGCGCGCTGCCGCGCGAGGCGCTGCGCGACATCGAGCTGCGCGTGCTCAAGTACGCGGACGAGCTGGACAGCGGCGCGCGGCCCCGCCGGCCCGGCCT
>DWAJ01002121.1:0-18865 GCA_018238005.1 Eurema mandarina
GCCCCCCGCGGCGTATCGATCCCAGCGCCCCCCTCCCGACCCGCGCCAAATCAAATTACAGGAGCCGAGCGGGAGAACGGATGGCTGCTGGCAACCGCGTACCTCTCGCCGACTCAATCAACTTTGTATTGGCCTAATTGTATTTTAATTTCATTGCCTCTTTGAACCTGAACACTTACACCCCACTAAGGCATGTTTGCTAATTTAGATATACGCTAGTTTCAATACAATGGACGTGTTTGTAGATCAACAGTTTACGTTCATAGACTTATTGGCGCGCAATTTTAAAGTCTTTCATACTAAGCCTAATTAACTGGTGTATAAAGTAAAAAGCTTTCTTGTTCTCATTTTTCTTGCTCAGTTGAACATAAATAATTGTTTAGCCGCCTTTCCATCACAGTTGCGGTGATATGACATTGATTGATGAATAAATCTAAGATTTAAGTATCTCGGTACATATTTATCATTTCATTAGCCAGTTTCGTTTGTGATAACAAAATAATCTACAATGAAGTAAAGCTGGTTAGTACGGAGCCAGCTGAAACGTTTAATAAACGAAATATAAATAAAAAGGCATTTATGAGTGAAGGCTCAAAACTCCTCAAGTGTATTAAAAGAAAAGTAAACGATAAAAGGCAGCAGTTTTGTGGGTTCGGAGTTTTTAAGTGCTTAGGGTGCACATTTTTTATCACAAACGGGGGAGATGCAGGCGGATTCAAAGCAAATTTACCCGGAAAGCTGACTTCCCAGCGACTACATTATTATGCAAGTAGGTACAGCGCGAACCGAGAAGGATTTCGCTCCACCTCGCATATTATCTGCGAAACTATAAAGCGAGAAGGATCCGCTCTAAATTATAAATGTGTCCAACTTTAATTTCTTGAATAACATTTGAAATGGGATATATTTAGGTCCACTTTTCTGTGCCAAGTATTCGCGGCTCAGCTATCGTATAGTGCATCAGTACCTCGTGCCGGAAAAACTCATTATTTAACAAATTATTAAAGTGTTTCAATTTAACTAAAGCCTTGAATTTTAATTAATTATAATATATTACAAACATTAAATAAAAACGCAAATTTTTAATTTAATTTAAAGAGTAGTAGGTACGTATTATATTTAAATATGACTTTTATGGCACACAATGTCATTAGCTTGGTTTAAATCCTTACAATAAAGCCACGATTGCCTTAATTAATGCTCATAATTCAGTTCATTAATTGAAATTGAAACATTTGAAAGGCATCCACATTCCGTCGTCAGATCGCTACCACCTTCACGTGCGTTGCCAACAAATTAGAACTATTAGTCATTCCGTCATGTCATAATAAGCCCTGTTGAAATAATACAATGATTGATTAGCGGCGTGGAATGCGCGGCACAAGTGTAACAATCGCTACGTATGCTGTTTATTCTATATCGTTCGCCAATAAAATCGATTATCGTATCGAAACTCGAGCGAGGGGACGACAGCCGCCCGGGGACATTTTAATGAGCGAATGCCGTGCCGCTGAACCGCCATGCCCGCCGGAACATTTGTCTCCCTACGAATAATGGAAAAAGTGCTGAAAAGATATTTATCACATCAGCTGCAGCTAGCTCCTTGTTGACTCATTTTATTCGCTACATTTAATCGCTCTCGATCTAAAATATTTTCACCACGAACGAATACCTCTCTTTACGAAAAGTTTTTAGATCGCTTTTCGTAAATCATAAAAACGAATTGTCGTTAAATGATGTTAGCGTGTTGCGTGATTGTGATGAGCACGTATTTGGTTCGATGCCAACGATGTTTAGACATGTTTGCGAGTAATAGAAAAATTTTTTATTTGTCTAGGTGATTCATAAAGTCTCCACCCGAGTTAAACGAACGACACACTTTATAGAAGTTGATAAAATAGGAATTCTTAACCGCGCAATTCAAAGCGACTTCATTTGGTCATGCAAGAACACTAAATCAGATATGATAGTGACGTTGGATTTCCGCCAAATGTGACTTTGTTTTCCAACTTCGCGAGCATGCAGAAGCGCTCCGAAGATATAAATATAGAAAGAAAAGAGTTGTTATCTCGGTCGGTTTACAGAGCGGGACGTTTCCATGCTCTTACATCCGATAAATTAATTAGAAGTGGTCAGTGCGGCGGCAAGAACACGTGTAGTTAGCGTCGAGAATTCGAGATTAGCGGAGCGATACGGAGTGACCTCAGCGGGTCGTGACTCGTGGGGCGATTCGGGCCGGCTAGAGCGTATCTACGTATATAATCTAGCCATCGAACGCTAATAAACACCTACGACGCCACACACGTACGGAGCTACTTCGTGCGGACACAAATTGCTTTTGTTCGCGGTGGACGTGCTGTGATAGAACCCGCTGCAATTATTTCCTTCTTACTGCGGTTGACGTGTGATGGATTCACAATAAGCGCCTCGGCCTCTATAATTACGAGGTTTTACTATAGTATTGAAACTATCATTTAATGTTTATTATTGACACGACTTATAATTTAATTTGGTTATTTATGGTAAACCAAAGTTGACTTTAGAAACTCTTTTGGCATCTCTCTAAGGTAAGAATAAAATATGTTTTAAACGTATTTAAAAAAATTATAGAACGTAAATACAGAGCATTGATTAAAAGCAATTAAATATAAAATATACATCCGTACGTAAAAACAAAACATAACAAAATAAACATGAACTCAACAAACATAATTTGTGTTCTTTATCTTCGCGCCGCCATCATACATCTATTAGCTAAGTACCAGGCGAGCATACAACTAAAGAGATCGATTTGGCTTAGTAATGTCGTTTGTATCGGAGTCGATACGCGTGGGTGCATTCGATATTATCGGAATCATCTAACAGATGAGTATGTTTATAATTGTGTACCTTTTGGGTTGTCTATAAATTATGTTTTTCTTTCAACTTAAAATATTTATGTTAACGTGTGTCGTGTTATGTATTTTGAGCGTATTTGTCCATAATATAAACGACAAAGGATTCTTAACTTACGGACTTTTCTTAAGTGTTTAATTACGCAATTTATTCACATTACTCAATCAATGCGCAATATATGTATAAAAAGATATGTTAATGATTAATGCTTAAATTTTATAAAAAACTAGAAAAACCAAGTACTTTTTACTATCTACTAGATCTACATAGGAAAAGCAAGATCAGGTTAATTCTTTGAAAAAAATGACCAGAATTATATTTGGACTTAGTAAGGAAATATTTTAAATACAGACATATTCACAGATAATTATTATATGGAAGAAATAAAATATGAAAACGAATGTTGACAACAACAGATACATATAGTTGTTATGACCGTAGAGGAATGGGGTAACATGAGCGCACGGCAGGTGACATTTAATTACGTATAATTATTTTTTACTCGGCGGACAGTTGCTTCATAAAACCTTTTAACTCAATAATAGCTTTCATCGTGACTCTGAATAATTGAATATGTTTCGTTCATTTTATTTTGTAACACGATCTACGAGTTTAAAAGCCCTTCTTAATTTTTTTATAAGAATTTATTATGTAAATGTTCTCAGACAATGAAAATTGCTGTCAAAACTCGGAGCTAAAGATAAATACGAAAGTATTTTAGTAACGAAATTAAAGTGAGCTCAGATTTCCCCAAATGATTGTAGTGAGTGTTAAAAATGGTTTTTGTAATACGAGGGTCGAAAGCTGCTGGTATCGTCGAAATGTTGGGCGTTAATAATTGTCTATACGGTTCGTTAGTTATACACTCCACTGATTTCACATTTCAACAGTATTACGTAGAGATATTGTGCACGTTTAATTGATATTGTACGTACGTTGTTACATTTATGGCTTTATATTTTCGCCTCCTAGTAAAATTATTTACGATATAGCTTTGATGCAGATTCTTATTGTGTCATGTAGAAAAAGGAGACACAAACTTAACATATTAATAAAATTTAAAATTGATTGTAAAGGGCGACCTTATTTAATAATATTAGATACACTTACTATGTAGATATTGCGTTATTTAAGCGTTAAATGCTCTTAGCTTAAGATAAAATATTATTAATTTATATGTACAAAGGGGCTATGTTGCTTCATTCTGGATAGCGTAAAGAAGTACAACTTGTTAAGTTTTTTGTGTCTGAATTCCTTTTTTATGGAGGACTTTTTATTATTCACTGAATATATTTGTAACAGTTTTACTTAAGATATCCAAATGCGTTTTTTGTATAATTTAAGAACAAAAAATCAATAATTCAATATAAGCATATGTTTTTTTAAATCTTTAGTTACCTATATATGTTACGACTATAGGTACTAATTATGCAGATGGTTATAAAGTTGTCGGACAGCGGTAAATATCGCTCGCTCTCATATAAAAATGCCCGCACTCACCGTCCAAATGATACTTTAAATGGGCATTAAAAGCAATAAGCCGTACAAGGCGAGGCGCTAATGAATACAGAACTATAAATTAAAATGAGACGTAAATGCGACAGTAATCAGACTTGTTACTTTTGTTTATTGAATCGATTAGCCCACGCTTTACATACCAGTATCAGCTTATCTTATCTAATGATATATTGTGAGGCTCTAACAAATAATTAGATCGTAAAGTACTTATGAGTTTATAGTTTGTACTGAGGTTTATTGATTAGCATCGAGTAATAGGATTAGTGTTTAGAATTTTAGCGCTTAGGTCTATCTATATAGTATCTTTATAGCTATATATCTGTTGTATTTAATTTTCGTGTATCGCTTTATCAACTGTAGTAAATTTCTTGCATTTTACAGTTTTATGGCATGTTTAAATATTTTTACGTTACATAATTTTCGATAGTATTTGTGTCATGTTTACAGCAGTTAATATAAATAGATAGGGTTGCCACTTTATAGAAAATATTAACTTTTAAACGACTTCAAAAAAGGAAGGTTTTTAAAAAATATGATGGTATCGTGATGGCGGTCGTAGTACCAGGTTGTCAGCGATAGCGAGGAATTGACGGCACACCATCAATCAACGGCGAGCGAGTGTCGAGTGTCGAGTTGCAGTTGTGGTTATCGTGTACAAATTGCTGTCACTTCGGTGATTAACAGCGTGCCATATGTCGAAGTAACATACTTAAACGGCGGTTTGTTACCAACTGTATTGAAATTCGGGGACGGCTAAGAGACTACGTCAGTACGAAGACAATTCTATATAATTTATAAGTAAACTAAACTAGCCAAGACAGACCTTAGGCTAGAATACATTATCTTATGTTATAAGAAGATTTGATATGTTATATACTGTTACTTGTAAATAAATTTCAGGACTGACCAATGAACTTGGCACACATTTAGATATCTTCTTTTGTCGTTGAAGTAAAAAACTAAGGCATTTAGCTACCATTTCACATTTATGTTTTTGTTTGGATTTAAACTACACTTAGACACTAACGATATATAAATAAATAGTACAAAAACTTCGCTATGCATAGTCCTTGAACGACATTTCACAAGAGTTATAATAACCACGTTTAAACACTTAAAATACCACACTTTAGCTAAGTGTTCTCAACTAACTACTACACTATATCGTGACAAATCCCCATAGGTACAGGTTAGGAACGTTATCGATACGCTTAAGTATGGCGTAGTGATTAGAGTTTCCTGTATCTATATTACGTGCTATTGTATTGAGTTTGGGTGAGGAAGCTCATCCGGTGGCCATAAGGCCGTTCTCGGAACCTTATAGCTCATTTGATAGGTACATTGTTTTTACGCTGTCAATTCAAACGCTGACTCAGGTTCTGGGAAACCGTTAGCCGTGTTAACACGATCCGATATCAAATTACCATTTTTTAACGCGCTGTCATTGGAAATTGAATGTGATTAAATTATATTGTTCTATGGTATTGAAAATGATATCCGTGGTTTTCAGTGACTAAATAAGGTTGGTGGTCTCATTTTGCGGATACGGCAAATTTTTATTTTGAACAATAAAGTTTAAAGTTCATTTGTATTTGTAAGAAGCGTGTATGATTTTTTATATTTAGTGGCATTACTATGAGGCACAACTATCATTTTAATGACTATTATCATCGTTATTCTCATTTTTTTTTACAGACACCTCACCTTGATAATTTAACAAGTAAAGTCTAGATGCTATTAAATTAAATAGAAAATAATTGAAGATATCACAGCATTGAAATAAAAGCTACGTTTCGTATTCTGAAAGTATTCGTATTACAACAAAGAGCGAAGCGCATTGATCTCGACAAAAGAATATGAGAAATATCTTCCCCGCGGCGCAGATCGCACGTTTTTGAATTTATCAGAGAATTCTGCCCTCAAACATTTCAAGCACCTGAATATTTTGCTAGCTTCGCTCATATTGTAACTGACTGAGTTGCAATTTGTCTTAAAAGCTTAGCTTAATGTGAACATATTTTTGAATGCATGCTCATATGGAGATGTTTTATTAAATATATATCTATAAATGTCTCGTTATTTTAGGCTTGTTTCTGACTAAGTTGGGTATCGACATTTGATAGAGTTAATTTAATATTAAAAAAAATATTGTTTCGACCTTATAATAATACACTACTTTAAAAAAAATAATAAACGAAATTCAAGCTATACCTAAAGCAAAAAAAAATTGTACTTCGCACAAACTAAGACGTATTTTCATTAATCAATAAAAATAATTTTGAAGTCGTAGGTAGGTACTGACTAATTAAATGCTACAGTCTTACTACCAATACACTTAAATATTAAACTAATCAGTTTTAATTGGCCCCGATTTTGTATATCTTGTAGACTCGTAGATAGATAGACGTATACATTCAAGTCTAGACGCAAATCACGGAAATCGCATTGGGACTGTACTATTCTCGTCAATTTGTGTATATCCCAAAGTAGTTGTCCCTTTTACCCTTCCCTCTATATATAACATTACCTGAACAGATTAGTAATGTATCCGTGACGTGATAGATGTTTAAGGTTTAAGTGACTCATGTTTTTTTTACTTAAATTTGTCAGGGTTTTTTGTCGTTGTTTCGACATCTATTTATGTTATCATGAGGATAAGACTTAGATAATAGACGTAATGTATGTCATAAAAGTAATTGAATTTATCTCTAACTATTCTAAGTAACTATAATAATTTTTGGACTGTGGTTTAACCTCGTTTTTTTTCCTTTTTGAGGAAGTCCTTCTTAATTTTGTTATGATAATGAAACTTCCTAAAAATTGTCCTTGGTGAGAAAAAGAAAATATAAGGTTGATTGATCTCGTCTTTAAATGTACGTATTATATTTTAATTATTATAATAGAGCTTATAAGCCTCCAGTTGTTATTGTATGATTTTAATTTCTTGAAATTCAATATCTCTATTTTTTTTAAATCAGACCCTGCATAGAAATTAAGGTATTTAATTTTAATCCCGGTATTGTTACGGGAATTCAAATAACGTGGTTAATTTCGAGACATCTAATAGCTATGTAAAATATTTCCTATAGATGGAACTTTCATAAAATTGTAGACATAGAACTATGAGTAAGGAGTGTGTCATAGTGTGTATCTTATCTAAAATTTTTGTCGTATTTGTATAGTGATATTTATAACTTTAAAAGTAATTCATCCAAATTTCGCATTACGTATAGTAGTTATAACCCATTTCTTAATTTTTGCCTAAGAATTCGTCTGTGTTTTTAATGTTTATTTGTTTTGTTATTATTAAATTTTATAAGATAGTAAATATGTCAATATGTAGTATGGTATAAAATATCTAATTCCTCACGTGTTATATCTTGTAGTGAAAGAGTAGACTATATATGGGCTCTATATTCTAACTTAATTATGTAAAATGAAGTCGGATAGAGATAGATGATTTAAATATAAAAATCCATTATTTAAAAAATATATTCCTTAGCCTTATAATATCTACCTTAGTATCTACTAAGTAGGTAACGCTTCTAAGAAATGACGCTATCGACACGTGTTAATAATAACCTAAAAAGTCTAGAATTTCGTGTAAATACTAATTCACGAACACCAATTAGTTTTTATTTGTTGTCTGTGGTTATATTACAAGTATTATTATACGTATTCAAGGAAACATTAAAATATTTAGTATCAATTGAAACTGCGAGCGTGCCGTAATTTATTCATCCTCAACAAAAGATGTTTCTTTAATAAAATACTCGGTAATTATCCTTTTGTTTAAAGAAGGCATTACACAAATAAACTTTACGAGTCGAACGGCGAAGCATAACTTTTTTATTGTCTCACGTGTTTTCGTTTTCTTGTGCATGCAGACGTATGCTTCGAAAAAAGGCGGTTTTATTGCCGCTCGCCGCGCTACCCGACCATCTGGCTGAGGTCCATTATGGTGAAAGAAACGTTTTATAATTATTATAAACGTCGTTCGATTTGCATAGCGATGCAATGAATAAATCTGCTTCAATCAGAATGGTATAACAGCGGTAACATTTTGTTATCCCTTCATGCATAAATGTTTGTGTAATAATTTTGGAAGCCATGTTCTCCACGTCCCCATTCCCCTCGCGCGCCCCCTCGCCACGCTGCACACCGCCGCACCGCCGCTCTGCCACACCGCCAAGCGCCCGATCTTCCCTCTCTGTCTTCAGCTTTATGAAAATAACGCGTGCTTTAACTAGCTAGTAGCTACTTCATCACATAATTGTGCTAATATACCACTCGGAACACGAGCGATCCTATCGTTCTAATTTCAAATTAAATAAACGCTAGCCTACCGTTTAAAACTATCCAAACGATAGTTTATGTTTCCACAAAACTAGCGGGTTAGATCGTTTTTAGCGTAATTTTACAGTTTACTGTGGTATTTAGTGAAGCGTGAAATGGCCGTTGCCGCTCGGGAATTGGGCATCTATTCGAATTTGGAATACCGCAACTGTGCTCGCGTGAGTAAAACCGAGCGGCTGGTATCGCTCACCGCTCGCCGCTCAACGCTCGCCGCTCGCGCTAGTAGTCAGTTAGTCAGTCAGTATTCGTACAGCGTGCGTACACTGCGCGCGTTCGTTGTAACCGGCCGTTGTAGTCGTTCGTGCCTACTTGTAGTGTTGCGACTCGTGTCCGGGCCTGTTTGACGGTTGTTTTATCTTTGTAGGTGTGCCGATTCGGATACCCGTGCGTCGTTGGGCATGTGTTGAGTGCTGGTGCCTGGTGCATTGAGATCGTGCTGCCAACCGAGTGATAGTGCTAACTAAAGTGCAATAAAGTGCTGAATGGATTGTGTCGTTTTGGGATTGTCATCGCCAGTCACCGATAGACTTAATTGGGAACGGTAAGAGCTTATCAAACTCTGTAAACCAATAATGATAACCTTACGCGTCGTTAGCGTCTGTCGATAGTAATGGCTTGTGTCGTTTCGTGTTATTTGCACTATAATTCATTTTCTTATTAACATAGGAACTCGATAGTATAACAAGTGTGGTATAATAATATGTACATACTGATAATATTTATATGTATATGTATGCTGTGTAATATTTGATTAATATGGAATAGTATATTATTATCTAAATTGTCTGAAACGCCTGGCTTGTTTAATTTAATCAGATAATATGTTTATTACACAATGTAATGTAGATAAAATTTAAAGAACACACAACAAAGACACTGATGAACTTCGTAAGTAATAAAGATTTATTGTTTGAAGATAGTCATCTAGTAATAATAGGTATGTTTGTTTGTAGGAATTTACGTTGTTACGTCAGTGTGTCAGTTAAACGTTTTCAATGCCTATAATTAATGCTTTGTTTTTCAAAGACAACCATTTGTTTAATTTTAATCATATTAGTATCGTATTTATAGGATTGGGATATAAGTAAATACTTAATGTGAAACGGCCTTGAGTGGGCACACATAAATTGTTAGTTTTAATCGGCTTACTAAAGATATTTAAGAGCCTAGTCATGGTGTATACGAGTTGAACAAATATGAATAACCAAGTATTGGTTACTTTAGTTGATAATGTGTATCGTATAGGTACTTATGTTCGAATGCTGATACGTATTGATATACGTAAAATACCTAGATATTTCGAGTACACCTGGAATCAATTTACTTTGACAGTTTGCGATACTAATCCGTAAAAATAAGAAAGATTTGAGAAGAACTTTAATTTGAGTCGCAGTTAAGTATTCGGGTTCCAAGTGTTACAAGGAAGTGACGTAAAACTATTTGGTTTCTGCTAGATGTGAACTTAGTAATTTGGTACCAACCAACTTATGTTATAAAGATATTATAAGTTATAACTTATAACCAATATCCTTAGATTATAAAATGAATTTTAAAACACTTATTACATATTTTAAATTTGAAACGAATAAACAATAGTTATCATCACATGGGATCGGTAAATAGTACAATTTTTGTTTAGTGACTCCAAAATATGACTTACGCGTTTTCTATAAGTATGGACATTAAATACGACACGTGAATGATAAAAAGGTTTCTTCAAATGCAAGAATTGAATCCAGTATTTTATATTATGAATATCAGTTACGGTCTTCATGTAACATAATGATGATAAGTCGCTTACAGCATATCAATAACAATACAATGTAGTAAAGATTCTATATAAATGTTAATTTCCCATACGTCGGAGCAAAAACGATTTGAAACAGCACGAAACTCAATCTGTTCGCGATGCTTATACTCTGTACGGTTACCATTTTCCTTCAAGAACCTCGCTTCAATACAAGAGTGAGCGAGACGCAATTATAAAAGTCCACAAGCAAGAAAGAAATAAAAGAGGGAAATAAGTCGGTTTACCGCGTTTTATTTTATACAGCGTTCATATTTAAAGGCTGGCTGGGCTTTGTTTAAAAGAAAATATCTCACAGGTTTAAAAGGTTGTAAAAATTCATTTTGTAGCTTTATAGAATAAGACGCTTGCGTGGGATGTTGAATGGAGATAATCTTACAATGTAATTTTAAACGAAAATTCGTTTATCAAAATATAATAAAAGATTTACTTTTAAAGAAGCAAAAAGAGCAATCTAAACAATCAACCAAAGATTGTCTGGTCTTACGTGTTCGGCGTATTGTTAAACTAACGATTTTGTCATGGAGTCGTAAAAGTGGAGTTTTTGTTTATTTTAAGACATCAAGAGGGTCGAAATCCATTACGGGCTAGTGAAAGGACAGCTTTTTATTTGTCGAAGATAAAATGATGAGACGGACCGATCTCTCGGCGATTCCTTGTTTCAAATCGAATTTGTTTTACATTTGCTTTGTGACATTGATTGTTTGTGTTTCTATTTTTATGTTGGGGGTTCCGAACTTTTCAAGGAAATACTGATCCTTTTAGGCACATCTTGTTCGTTTATTTTCTGACTGTTTTTAAAGACTGATTTCTTAGAGAGCGTATTACGGTGTTAAGCAAAAATTAAAGCATTCTTTGTTGACTTAAAATCATAATATGCTTACATTAAAACTAATCTAAAGCTTTATAGAAATAGTAAAATATCCTTTAGAATATTTAGTTCCTATTTAGATAGCGATAGATAATTATATGTGATATTATATATTATCAATAAAGAGATTACTTTACCAAGAGCATTGAACATTTTTTTGTAATCCAATTATAACTTAGTCATTTATTTAATTACCTCATTTGTTTACGCAATTGTCAATTCTATTCGCGGATTTGACATAATAAAAACTAAATTACGCAAATCATTAATAATATACACGTGTCGATAATAAAGCAGTAAGTAATTAAATATTTTTCTCAATAGCGTTAGATCGGATTAATTGCCAACTGTTATTATTAGCGGCGTGGCTCGTAGTAGCTAGATATTTGCCTACGCTTCAATGAACTAACGGTCACGTATCGCGATGCCAATAAACTGTCGTCATTCATATTATTTATATACGTGGAAGGAAATTGTGGGATTAGAAATTGGTGCAATAGACTAGTATCAGTACTAACTAGCAGTTTATTTTAAATGCGAGTTTTTCTTTGTTGGGGACCATTGGCTAGAGTACTAAATAGAATTGCATTTATTAATTGAAATAATGTGTTGTTTATTTTTATTTACGTTCGTTTTATCCCTATCGGTTTTAGTTTATTTGTGTTTTTTTCTGATTGATTTAGTAGTCTTTAAACAATTTCTCCCTGGCGTCGTTATAAAAATAATACCAGGGTAGCAGCGATTAAGCGGAGTTATTTATAGACTTATCACGAAAACCCACACACCACACTGCACTGCATTTTGATAAGCACGCTATCGGATATCACAATGGAACATTAATCCGTGGTCATATCATTAAAATCTAACGCCCGGACGGGAGCCGACATTTACGTCCCAACGTTTCCACATTGATTTATTATTGACCAATCCGCTTGTCATAAAATAATTATGAACGATTCCCCACTAAGCTTCATTAAATCATCTATCATCCGAAGTAATGTACTTCAACGATATTGAATTTGTAAATAATGAAACATCTGCTATTAGTGAGCTGTTTGTATACCAGCCAAGTTTATACGTATCTTTGTATAGAAGTTAGGCTGAGGAATTTACATTTTATTATCGATTCAAAAAAACCGTGACAGAATTGACTCGTACAGTTATTGTACAATTCACATCTCAATATGTTTATAAACATTCACGTGACTCGCTTGATAGCTGCTAATTTAACATGACTATACAATCGAATGTAGACCGATAAAATCGATGTCGCAGTTACACTTCACATAATCTTATATCGTAAATAATGATCAAACTACACAAGTCATTATGTACTGAGAAATAAGAGCTAATTTCGTTTATCAGTCTTTACAAAAAAGGACTGCTGCCATAAAGAGTTTTTAGAAACAAGCGACCTTATTTTCTGGTTGATTATTAAAATGCTTATTTCAAGATAATCTTGTTGGACGTTATTACTCCGTGGGCTTCTTTCACGCTTAACTTGATATTGCCTCGAAGATGACGAGTTGAATAGCCATCCAAATCAATTCACGCTCGCCTTACTTACAAAGAAAATATTACCTTCAAAGAGCCTCTCCAGCCGCTTTATCTTTAAATTCACACGTCCCTTTCACACGATTATAAAGTCCTCGAGACAGAAAAGGACGCGAATACCAGACGGGGTTCATTGAATGTTTTGTATGTGATATAAAAAGATGTATTTGGGTTTAGGGTTTCATATAAACCAGCCTGCCCAGGTAATCCGCAAATGCTTACGCCTAGATTACGTGCTTATCCTTCGTATCGTTCGCCTGCCAGTTCAATTTCTTATTTTCTTTGTTCGTCGCCACATTTGTGTCATTTATTTCATATGAAAACTACGATTTTCTACCTCAAAGACAGGGATTTCTATTTAATTTGATGTTATAGTCTTCGTGTCGAAACGTCAAATTCAATTTAATACATGTAATAATGCTTACATATTACATGTATTAAATTCTTGACTCGACTTGAATTATGATTGTTAATTGCAGTGATGATAAAGCAGGATTAAAAATGTTTCGAAAACATGTCTTCACAATAGATTGCAATTTACACGGAGCGGTACAATGTAGTCGGAGATAATAGTTACATAATTACAAAAACGTGAGATAATCTTCTAGCGCGGCTTTAACTCGAGATAGCGGCATTATATGTATGTTGTTTTCGTCACAGTAGCTTCAAACACTTTGTACTCAAAGTGAGAGGCGTAATAGCTTTTAAATATTATTTCTCGGACTTCGGATGTTGAGTGGTTTTTTTGAACCGGTATTTGTTGTTAAATTGCCAGTTGATATTAACGTGCAGACCTTTAATGTAGGTATTTTATGAAGAATTGAAGTTAATAATATTAACTCCATATTAGGTATTTAAAATACTATTAAGACATCTTTTATCGATGTTGGAAATAAAATAAGTTGATATAACCAGCAGGAATATAATAACAATAATTGTTCATGGAAACATCGTGACTGGAGAGCCGCCACTCAAATACAAATATAATAAATATGTGCAGTCTGCAAACTTTGCTAGAAATGCAATAAACATTTGTGTAGACGCCTAAACTAATTTCAGCGAATGGCAAACTGTGCATTACATTTCCGCGTCACGAGCAATTTTTCTCAAATGTAAAGAAAGTGCAGGGCGGGTTCGATGCTCGGGCAGAGCGCCAAGTAGCGCGGCCTGTCCGTAAATCACCGAGTACCAGGCTCGCAGCGCTTCGAGGAGCCCCCAATCAGCCGTGCTATTGACAAACATACGGCTCGGCTATAATGGAATCCGCCGCGATTTATCCAGCTCTCGTTCGCTTTTTTCCTTTGAATTTCCGATTCAATTCAGTGCGATTTAAGCGCTTATGAGTGATGAATAATCGCTAAATATTCCAAGTTTATCCGCTATTCGAATTCCTCGCGAATGTTTGAATAATAATGAACGGGTATTGTGCTTCCGAATGCTGTTTATTTATTACCATTCTATACGACTGCATGCTACAATAATAAGTCAAGCGAAATCTAAATTTATAACAGTAATGTTACTGGCAATTTAGCTCACTTTATATCCACAGGGACTTTTGAACAAGCAAATTGTGTCGTAGTGCTGCATAATAATATTTTCCATGTACACGTACGTATGTATCTACAAAGTCGTAATTTGTAGTTGCCAGTTGGTAATTTTGGATTTGAATTTTGCAGTTCTATTCTTAATTAGATATTTTGTATTATATTGCCTGGAAATGTCTTTTATAATTATATATCTATAACATGAAACTTAATATATTAATCGAAGTCACTTTCACTGTCCCTATATCCATATTTATGTTAAATCTTTAAAACTACGCTTTAATAGATAGATTGATTTAAGAGGAAGGTTTTTACATATTACGTGTAATACATGCATAATATATGTAAGCGAAGCCGGGTCGCTAGTCAATTTATATAATTGAAAGCAAACTGAATACAGATAATTCAATATCAAGTACACGGAATGCCTCATACAACGCTGATACAACACACGCCGTAATTTGGCGCATTATTTTTACGTTAAGTGTCTTGCGCAAAGTTCTTAAATATTTTAATGGCCGCTTTCGTGTATAAGCATTAATTTACGCGACAGAAGTGGCGTTAACTGTTTATTTTCGTTAATTATTTAAATGTGACAGTTTTAAATGCACGAAACGTTTGCATAATGAAATTACTGCGTATTAAATTGTTTCTTTTTAATCGTCCCGTGTTATTGTAAGCGTAATCGAATTTATTAATTTTAATTAGTCTCGCGATTGTGGAATGAGTTCTTTAGTCTTTTATTAATATTAATTCAGCTGTAATGAGAAAATAGAGGTCTTGTTATCGGGTTTTTATCTTATATTGTTGCTTAATGGTTGATATAAAAATGCTTGTCATTGTGAAGCTTATGTGCTATTAGATATTTTTAGTCAATGTTTATAATTATAATGTTATAACTTATGAATATTCAATATAATGAGTAAATAATGATGTTAAATAAGAATATATTCATTGAACTTAAAAAAATGTTTTTAAGAATTAAATATTTTAATTTTAGTTTTTAAATACCAGTAATATTTTTTATTATGTAAGATTATAAATAGTAAACAAGAAACAATTTAAACAATTGAGAAACCTGATAAGTCAGTTTCTTTAGATATTTATTTAATCTAATCTCATTTATAAGAGTTGTCGTTTAAAAAGTAACTTTTACCTTGATATATACTTAAATACTAATTCGTCTATATATTTTTTGAAAGTATTTTATTATAATATTACTCTTTATGTAAAATATGTAGAGTAATATTAAAATATGAACATGATAAGGATCCTTATAAGTTCGCTTAAGATAGATCTCTTAATCAAATCTAAACTAGAATCGAAAATAACATGCCTGTGTTTATGTTTATTTATGATATGTTAGGTAATTAAAATATCTACGTTATTTATTATAAACCTAATGAGTTGCTTTCTATAGTTATATCTCTTAATCTTAAACTATATAATTAAACATGGCCTGTGTATAGTATAGGTACATGCTAATGTATGTATACAATTTATGAAAGTCTTTCATTAATACAAAAGATGAAAAGTAATGCTGGTTTAAAGTATAGATAGTAGCGGAGATTACAACGGGCTCTTAGCGCGTCTAGTTTAATGTTTCACAGGCGTATAACATTTATAAACATGCAACAAAGTTTGCACGATAAAGTTAAATGTTTTAACTGCACTGCCACGGATCCGTCAGTTAACTTTTTAATAGGGTAGCTGACTCGCTACCTACCGAGTGGCAGAGTTCGTGTCTGGCTGGCTTATATTGTGTGTTTTTATTGAGTATTCGTTATACAAGGAGTTGTTTAAAGATATGTTGTATAAAGATTATAAGCTATGTGATTGTTGAGCCCGCAATGAACTTAATGCCGGTATTTGGATACTTTTTGCGAAGTTATTTGACCAAAATGTTTCGAATCATACTGGAGTGGTACCAATAACTAAACTTAATAATGCATTAAGTTAATATGAAAATATTTAAAGGATTTCTTAATAAGTGCTTAAATGTAAAGATGCTATTCTTCCCCAAGGTCAAGGCAGTGTAAAAATACAATGTTAGTGCATAAATTCATAATTAATTATATTAGTTGCACTATGTAATATGCCTTCGAACCACTAACCGATTTATTAATAACAATTGATTTATAAATACGTATTTTCAAGACGTTGTTTTAATGAAATATGCATCATAAATAGGTACTAGTTGCTGTGTTATTATTTCTAATATACCGTAAGTAAATACGATACGTTATGGAGATTAGTTAAAGACATATTAGTTGTGCAGTTAATTACGTATTGTACTTATTTTTATGTTAAAAACGTTAATAACAAAGGTATTTTATAGTTTGCCATATTATTGATTCATATGAGGCGGTAACATAACTTTATAATTGACTTTACACTAAAATAATTATCATTAGAAACATCAGTGTTTATTTATATTCTAGGATTTTAATTTAATCTTCTCGTTATGTAATGAAATCATATTTAGTGTACATTGACCCATCACTATAAGAGATCTTAATAAATAGTCCGATATGAAGCAATGAAGGTTGCTAGTGTACATCGCGTCGTGATTCATGACATAATTAGTAATTACATATGGCTCTCCTATCAGGTGGCTATCGCAAATATTTGGAATGGAACGATGTTATCAAAAATTATAAATTAAATTGTCTTTTGAGTAATTATTTATTATTATTAAAAGCCAAATAATAAAAAAGTAAACACAGTTTTCAATGATCGAAGGCTCTTCTAGAAAGAAAAATATTGTTCAGTTGGTACTGGAAGGTTATTAAAAATAAAGAGTCCAGGATTAATTAAATAAAAAACTATTCTAATATGAAAAAACAAACGTAGGTAATTAAACTAAGTAAGTACTGTAAAAGTAAGAAGAAGCCGCATAAAAATTTAAGCGGTCCATATGATTGCGATAAAAGAATTTTCCAAAGTCATTTTACCAGGCAAACATAAGCGCACTTAGGTCGTAAAATAGTCGGAAGAGTTATCAAGGGCGCAATAAACTCGTCTTCGGCGACGCTATAAAGTGTACGTACACCGGTAAACGAGTAATTTTACTTTCCAGTGCTGTTCCCCTGATAACTTAGGTTAATGCTTAAGCTATTCTCGTATATAAAATAACGATTAAATATCATGTACTGTATGTATATATATATGTATGTATTTTATTTGAAAACAAACATGTATGGAATGGATTTAATATTTATAAAATCTTTATTCTGTTTGATCAAAGGAAATATGTCTCTTATGAATGACTTCATCTGACTTGGAACTTGAATATACCGTAGAAATCTCTCTGAATGCAAATACGAGCTGTACCTCGAATACGAGACGAAAACTATTTCTATTACTTGTGAATAGTTGTATCCTTCACTAGTTAAATTTAGTTAGACAAAAGGAAATCCTCGTTGCAACTGTAATAGTCCCACAGAGATAGTTTCATGAGCACAAACTGCGGCTTAGACGCTAAAATAAGCAGTGAATTAGTACATTCATACGATACGTCTTGCGTCTCCCATTAATTCCAGTACTCGAAGTAAACACTGCTTTCAGCCTAGACCGCGAAATATAAGCGCGCTTATCTACAACTTTATGAGTATTTTACGATTATTGCCACTTCGAATTGGTAATAACTCGGTACGATATGAAAATTTCTATAGAGGAATAATTTTAAATGGATATGTTCATTTAAGTCGTTTATGGATCCATATTAATTTTAATAGCGGCTCGAGAGTTTTGCCTTTTACGGGCGCGCGTTCGTCGGCGCGGGCGTATCGAATGCGCGGCTAAATTAATTAAGGCATTGAATGATGTCACGGTCATTTAATTCTTTAGGGGCTAGAAGCCCGCATGCCTGTAGTACCCTCATTCGTATTCCACGTCCCTTAGCTTCGCCGTGAATGCCATGAACACCAGTGCAATTAGCGAATGTGACACACAGTGTGAAATAAAAAGAGAACATTCAAATAATTTATCCGCAGTTTTTTATATGCCTGCCTAATGAGTATGCAATTTTGAGATTAATTGAATACATGGCGGAGTTCTCGTGAATAGGTTTTTTTTGCTAAATGTTAGGTTCTTTCTAGTTTATAATATACTTATATATACTAATGAGATATATGTTTATTGTATTATGTAATATTATTTATTATAAGACTTATAGTTTTAAAATCGTTTCGCTGGAATAATAAAATGATGGTAGTAGAAACCTCTTACTAATATTGACTGATGATTGAGTTCCACGATATGTAATGATGTATGTGTTTTTGTGTGCAGGGCTACAATGGTGTGTGCGTGTGCGGGGCT
>DWAJ01002122.1:0-18856 GCA_018238005.1 Eurema mandarina
ACATTAAATAAGCAATACTTTTGTATGACGTAACTTATTAACTTTTCATTGCAGCCTCGACTGCACTTTGTATGCACCTTAATTGTGGGGTTATAGCAAGTGGCCGTCAATTTGCCGCCGGGTGGCGTCACAAGCGCCCACAAGAGGTCTAATTACGATAAATGATGTTTATAATTAAAATAACACTCGTGGCTCTTGGGCGAATCAAAGCGTTTCGAATCGCTGGCGCGTGAAATGCGACCTCTTCACTTTATACGCCATTTTTCTGTATGCCTGCTTGTCTCCCGTGATAGGGTTGAATATTAAAGTTTTGCTATATGTAAATTAACTTAGAAAGTTTATTATATGATATTTAATATATTTGGGACAGATAAGGTACTTAAATATTACGTATTGTTTTTAAACGACATAAAGTAATAATGTTATTAAATCAACAATTTAACTAGATGAACTATAAAAATAGATAACAAATAGCATCATACCTTAAACCCAAATCTCCTTAAGGTATTATCCATATAAAATCTATGTTAGATAATAGTTTTGTACGTACATACCCACTAAAATCACTACAATAATACCTATTCACTTATAACTCAAACTAGGCAATTGTACACCACATTATAAACGTATAAATGTGTCATTATATGCATAAAATACACAGTCTGGCCGCTAATAACTGAATGTAGCCAACCTAGGCCGTCTGAATTTGACGGAGGCACGCACGAGTTGGCGGTGCCGGGGTCCTAAGAGCATAGAATGCTAATTAGGCTCGTCATGTTTCTGTCTTAAATGAATAAGTCTTTTTTTACCATTTTTATCCCCTGAATAAGATACTACCAAACCAAAAAGTTTACTACTAATTGTTTTTTAAGAAGATAATTAGGAGTAATTATCTTATTATTATTATGGTGTAATACTAATTTAATTATAAAAGGAAGTTTAGTAATTTTCATTGCATTAGAAATACTAGAATACATTTAATATGTTTAATTATAAATATATCTGTTTATTACAAAATTATTTCCATTGCCAAAACATTGTTTATTTCTATTTGTATTGTTTCATAATTTATAATTCAAAACAATTATTTATATACAAACAATTAAGTCCCACCATAAATGTTACGTACCCATAGATAAAGGTAAACAAGTAACGGAAATATATTTGAGTTCAGTTTGAAATCACTTAAGTAGCAATAATTGACTTTCCAGGCGCTTTGTTTAAGGCTGTGACACACTCAATGCTTTTAATACATCTGTGGACACAGCTTTAATTTTATCAAACCTAGTATCAAATAATATTAATATGACTTTTGGTTTTATCGACTTTCAAGCAAATAATGTTTTAATATAAAAAGTATATATGTCTTAATACCGTAGTCCACATTCCTATAGGATAATATATATAAGGTTTGTATTATTCAGGTTAGTAAATTAATAAGGAAAAATTGGGCGGGCTCGCAATGCATGTCATCATCCACGTTTTGGTTTGGTAAGTGCGAGATACGGGGCTCCCATTTTCTTTTGTCAAATATTATTCTCTTTTCTTTATTTTAAAGGTCCTCAACGCAGTCCTGAGGCTAATGGATGGAGGCCAACCATCATATATAGAGTAAGACTATAAAAATGTAAGACCCAGTATACCTACGGGAGGAATGTAATTAAACCCAGCCTTTACTGATTTATCGGGTCCACAATTTATTCCTTTATCTTTGCGCAGACCACTAATATATCTTTATTCAGTGGAGATAAAATTAGCGAATTTGTTCGCTCCGTTTCGGCTCCTCCTAAAGGGTTGCGGAGAGGTAATTTACTTTCTACAATGATTTATGAAAACAATTTCATTTGCAAATGTACAAACAATTTGAATTTATTCCAATGTTTTTTTTCACTTTATTGTTCAGGAATATCGCTGTGATTTTTCATTTTATTGCAGGTAAGTATATCTTTTTTAATTTTACGCTTATGCCAGTGCCGCAATTTCTTTAAGGATGTTTGGCTACTCTCTATATATTATTTGTTGAACATTGACTTCCACTGTAAAGTTATTTATAATAAATGCACGAAAAATCTAGTTCCATCAAACTATAAAAACAATCTGGAGTGCTAGTCTAAAAAGTCGGTCAGCATATTATAATGTGAACTTTTATGTCCTTTACAAATGCAATGCTTATATAAAAGCTGTATAACAACCCTGTAACAGGATAGGCAATCTAATAAATTTAGTGGCGATTTATTAAAAATTTCATGAAGCGAGGCATGTTACGTTAAACCCGATTCCGATAAAAAGATTAATAATTCACAAGTTTACCGTGCTTAGCGCGGTTCTGTTGCATGGCGGGCCGTTATCGTCCGATCTCGAAGCGAAATGGCACCGTATAAAATGCATCTAGATCCTAGAGTGAAGGTTGTGTTGTTATGACACCTAATATGCATTTGGCACGCGATTCCGTGCGGTTTACTTTGCCGCTGTTAATGGTTTGGTGTAACGCTTAATAATAGCGTTCTGATTGATATGATTGTTTCTATGGAATAACCTGTTAATTAGTAAGCAATTGTATTGTTATTTTTGTATATTTTTTATATTCTTGCAAAATATAATTATTCAAATTAAATAACAGGTACCGGTTTACTTATTTTTATGTTTTCATTAAAATGCCATTTTAATCGTTTTTTCAAACCTTTGCGACTGACAATGGGTGAAAGTACTCCCTTAAGCAAGCCTCCTGCACAGTTACCCTCTATCAAACAAAAATAAATATATGAAATATTCATTTATTCACTTTATCTAAATAAAAATATAAATATATGTCTTTAATATAAAATATGCAATATTCACGAATAATAATAATAATAATAATTTATTTATAGTTCACAATAATTCTTCATTACATTTTTGTTTTACTAAAAATAACAATACCAACAGAGTACGAGTTACAATTCAAGTAACGAGTTAGAATATTAATAGATAATGTTCAATAGTATTAGATCACATGTAACTACTGTACCGTGAGGAGCGAATGTAAAGCAGAACGTGATGTTCAGCCAATAAGTGTGGATTGAAAAGGGGCTTTAAATGCCGGAACTCAAACAAGTCTGCGACAAAACACAGTCCACAATGACTCATACTTATTAAGTACATATTTGCTCGACAACGGTCCATTAATCAATTTTTGCATTTTTAATTCGCCCCTCATTATTTGCCTGTGAATTTCATTTCCACTGTTGTTCCACCATTTTAAAATTTAAACTCGTCGGCCTTCAAAACGCATTTCCAAGTAATTTACAATTTATCGTGTTCGCCTGCAAATGAGCAAATATTTTTCATTTGTTAAGCCACTTGTAATTAAATATATTAAAATTTTATTTCAAAATGTGGCCGGATTGCATTTTGTTTGGTGAAAGCCAGTTTTCATTTAATGTGAACGGAAATGTATACCTTATTGAAAACATTTCTGTTAAACACTGAAGAGAACAAAGACTTAACAGATGCTTGCTAATTAATGTGTATTTTATTCCTGGTATGATCGTTAAATTCTTTGTTGTTCCATTTAATTATAAAGTAGTCACGCTACATGCGTTTAAACATTAAATTTTGCAGTTATTTTTTAACAAAGATAAACATAATAAATAGACAATCTAATAGTGATTAAAACTGATTTTTAATAACTATACGAGCCCTCGTAGAACACAATCACGATCTTTTATTCTCATTTCAAAATGAAAGGTCGCAAAGCTTACCCTAACCAAACTTACAAACGACCTTTACTTACCAAATTTTAACAAAGTAAAGTAAGTCGTGAATCAAGGTAGGAATATTGCTTTTATTATTTGCTTAATATAACTTTTTGTATTAAAAAGAAAACCTCAAATATCATCAAATCGTACGTCATTCTGCAATGGTAGAACTTTATATAAACACATATTACTCACATATTGAATTTCAGAACATTGCAATAAAATTCATATCGTTTTTAAAATACATTTTTGAGCGATATTGAATAAAAACTAGAACTTTTATTATAAAAGTGCGTACAGGATATGAAATTCTCGTCCATGTTAATATACAACATCGTCGAAAGTTTAATAAAATGTGCGCACGACTACACAAGTTTCCACTTAATAGGCTGAAGTGTCGTCCAGAGCTACGAATTGAAAAATCCCATTGAAGCACTATCCAACAAATTCGTCAAAGCGGAAAATCGCTACGGACTCAAGAGGCAATGGACACTGATCAAAAAATTGCTAAAAGTTACGACTTTTGTGAGATTATATTGAAAAAATGGCATTTTAATCAGGTCACATATACTACCTAAAAGGCAGTAAATACACTGACGTGTATTGAATGCTACAACTTATAAAAGGTTACTACTTAACATTAGCATACTTGAAAACTGTATTCAAAAATAACTTTTTTAATATTAGACAAAGTAACATACTTTTTGCTACGCTATTTCTATTCATATCGGTATGAAAAGGCTAGCAGTTTTGCTATAAATGCTCTATCGTTAAATGTTCTACAAGCACGTTCATTATGAACGCAAATAGCTTAATTGCATGACGTAAACATTTAATTAATTCGCTTATTTTAAAAATAACCATGTTAATACGGCGCAATTCGAGTCGTGTGTGCTAAAGCAAACTTCTTGTTACAGCGAGCGCATGCTTAATGCCCGAGTAAATATTAAACGATCATTCCGGAGTTTTTTGCTTTATATTTTTGACGTGGGTCCTCACTGTAATTGATAAAGGCAAAACGGCTGCCATGTCATGTTGTAGGTATATGCGAATTTAAAAGCTTCCGACTCGCGGATTTTAAATTCGAATTAATATTGCGCTTTTCATTGCCCTGAATTTGGATTTGCTATTATTCTGAAACAAAACGCCTTGATATATGTTTGGTTGTATACTAAACCACATTACTACAAGCTACTTTTTTAAATATTATTGTAAAAGATAAACATTTTGTACTGCATACGAATTATCAGATAAAAAAAGGCGATGAGGAGTATCTAATAATGACCACGAAAGAATGACAAAGTAGATGAAAATAGTGACCTGGAGCATTATGAGCCGGGCTGTAACACTTGCGAATACCTCAATAATAACGACAACTTGATCCTACCTAACTACAATGCTAACTAGACCGTCGAAACTAACATAATACGAACATATCTAAATCTTCACTTCTCAACTCTATTTAACATCAAATATGACTCTTATAACCTAGTATTAAAGTCGATTATGTAATTGAGCAGCAGAATAAGTTAATTTTGTTCATACGTACACAAACTTCGTCTAAGTTAAAGCTGTCAAATTTGTTTAGCGGTAGGGTGGGCCGCTAAGTTGCGAGGTTGCCGCGGGCGTTTAACTAAGTGCTTACTTACCTAAGTTTCTAAATTGTTACATTTGTGTTGGTAATATTAAGGAGCGTGATTTCCTGGCTGACTCACTACTGTCTTATTAGCATATTGCCAGAAAATAAACCTTTAACATACCATAGTTTTATTAATTTTTGCACTTTGCACTGATGGATAATACTACTCATAACATAATATCCTGACAAACTACGAACCAGAGTACTAGAACAGAGTACTAGTAGAATATACCCATGTATATATATACTCTACCTAAAATAGATACTAATATTTTCGTAAAAAACATTGTTATTTTTTAATATTTATGTTAGTTGTATGACAAATTATGGTTACAAAAATCACTAAGAAAAGTGAAGGCCGTGTATAAATAGTTGGAAACTGTTCAATATAAATCTTATTGATTTAGTTATAATAAAAGCACGTAATATTATGACGCTATTAATAAATGACGAACACCTTAATTAATTATTATATAGAAAAACTAATGTTACTCGACTTTTATTTAAATGGTCTCATTTTAAGTAAAGCTGATTAATAAATGATCATTTAACAAATTATTGTATATGGGTATATAAGCTATCAATTTTGGAAATACTTCACAGTCAACGAACCTGCTTCATACAGCACAGTTCGATAATTACAAACGCAGAAACATATTGTCTTTATAATAATTATGAATATGGTAAGTTTTATTTGAATTATTTTTCTTAACATAATCTTTTTAATATTTAAATGTTTACAAAAAGAGTTATAAATATGTTTTCTTCATAGTGCGTTTTCTTGTTACAGATCGTCGTAGCGCTGTTAGCCGTCGCGGCCCTTGCAATTTGTGCGCCTACTGCTGACCGTGATCTAGCTTTCCGCCGATCATTACCTGCCTTGGAATATGAAGAGGTACACGATGAATTTGGTCAGTACGCATTTCGCTACGTGACGGCTGAAGGCAGCGTAGTCTCACAGCGAGCCTGGCTGGTGCCAACAGAAGATGACACTTATGTTCTTGTTTCTGAGGGCGAAACTTCCTTCGTTGGCGACGACGGTCAGGTGTACGTCACCAAATACTTTGCCGGTATCAATGGAACGAATATTGTAACAAATCATTATCCCATTCCTTCCGAGCCTACTGAAGCACATGAAGAAAATAATCAAGCAGAAGACCAGAACGAAGAAGAAGAGTCTCAGTGAATAGTTTATATTAATATTATGTAATTTGTAAATAAAATTTATTGTTAAATTATATTCCATTTCTTACTTTGAATACCCTTACTTAAATACCCTGTTAAGATTTGAAAACATACTTTTCAAGATGGAAATATACCTTTCAAACAATTTAGTACATTATATATAACGTAAACTTGATAAACAAAGATTTAGCAAGATTTGCGCCCAAGCTTACATCCGATATGGAGAGAAACCTTAGTTCGTTCAGTAACTTAACATAGAACGGCAAGAAACGATCGTATTACAATAGCACCGATTGGGATTCCTTGGACAAAGTTCCAAGAAGCCGGACGTAATGGAGACTAATTATAAAAATGGTTCATTTTTCTTAATTTATTTTTTTCTTAGCTAAACATTAAAAAGTGTGAAGCCGTATTGAGTTGATTGTGATTGAAAATTAAAATTTCATAATAAGTCAAGCAGGAAATGAACCTCTCGGCAATTATGTATTTTTTATTAATCAATTTTTACAATTCCCGTTATCTACACTACTAAATTTAATATCGTTTTTGCCATACTCGTATTAGATCTGTCACAGAGCCACTGATTTCACTGTGTTTGACAGCGTTTTAGTATTTACACACATTTTAAACTTAACAATTAATCTATACAATATTACTATTGCTCTTAAGTGAAGAGTTGATATTAGCATGCTATAAAACAAAATAAGTGAAGCGATAAGGGCCGTTCCACATTGCGTCATATTTCACAAAGTGCCCTAAGTTCAGCAGTTAACTGGCACGGTTATGGCACTGTTAACACGTGTCGACGCTCTATATTGTTTCTACTTCGTATCCAACTAAATCATCGGATATGTGAAAAAAGTTTACGAGCACCCATATTTCTTTTTCGCGATTTGCGAACGAGTTTTCCTTAATAAGCCAGTTCTTAAGCACATGAACTTTACACATTGTTAAAAAAAATACACTTATGGATATACTATTATTTAAGATGAATTTTATACCTATAATAGTCTTGTTTAATTATTATCTGTTGGTTTTTATGTATCGAAAAATAGCAAAACGTATGCCTCATTGGTACAACCGATAAGCAATTTTGAATTCACATAATTTAAGAATAATCAATCAATAATCATATTTTAATAATATGGTAAAGATAGAATGCTTCATCTATAAAATAATTACCATGGCTGCTGCTTTTCAAACTGAAACTATTTATTAACGAGTTAACAGACATAACAAAAGTTAAAACCTATTATAAAAGTAGCCATAAAGCCAGGCATGAAATACACGAGCGATGAAAAAATGAAAAGAAATGGGTAATATTTTCCGGTAAGCTCGGAAACGAGCCAAAACGTATTTACGTGTCGCAGTAAAAAATCGCCGATGGATTATGAGTCTTTATTGTTTGAGATGACTCTGTATAAAAGTCTATTGAGATAAGAGAAACAAGTTATATTCACATTTAATAATTTAAGATATATTTTTTGAGGATGATTGACTTAATTTTTGAAGAAATAAAACCGAAGGAAATACTTAAAAAAGGATTACGTTTTTGTTTTTCATTTAATAACTACTACCCTAAATCGAAATAATAATAATTATATATTACACCATTAAACGTTAAAATCAACATAAATATGCGAAATATTCTATTGTCATAACAATTTGCATAAAACAATGCTAAAGATTGTGTGTAAACAGTCTCTTGACAAAATTTTCATAAGAGATGGGCGAAAGCATCGCCCGGGGCGACGGAGCCCTCGACTTAAGATCACTTTGAAACATTAAACGGTTCTTTGTAGAAAGGATACTGGACTTACCTACTACAGTGCTATTTATTTAATAGTTTTCAACTTTCAATATTCATGACATATACAGATGAATATTTTTAAAATATATTTATTATAATTATGTTAAACTTATCAACATGTGTTTTTTACATTTGGCATTAATAGCAATATTATTATGTCTTTAGACAATCTAAAACAAAGTTTTTAATTGAAGTTCATTTGATTATTTATAAACTATAATAATAACAATTTAATGTAAGGACCTAATAAATAAATTTTATTTATCTGTTAAGAATTTATGTCTCTGTGAAAAAAGTTAGTGAAGCGAAAACAGTCTTGACAATATCATATTTGAAGTAAGGTCTGCTTTGTACCGAAGAGAAGACATCAAATGAAACTTTATTGGACATATTTCATTCGCAAACCCTCCTTGAGATGTTTGGTCAAGTTTATATTTAAAAAGAATGAAACAAAACAAAAAGCATGTTTAAAAAGACAGAAACATGTATGGTTACTTATGTTATTATTTTTTGATTAAGTAGATATCAATTATAAAATGTATTTACCTTTAACAAGATAATATTTTTTTAAGTAGTCATAAAAAGTATATTATGAAGGAAAGAAAATAGAATACGTACACACATAAATAAAAACTCCAATATCGAACATTGTTACAAAGCTATAGGTACGACATTTTCCCGAATGCTTTATGATAATCGCAATATAAAGCGAACAACCCTTACATATCATTCGACGGATGTAAGGAATGTTTGTTACAAAAGAAAACATGTTTCACAAAATAAAATTACTAAAACGTGGACCATTTCCGTGTATGGACGTATGAGGACGATTTCCGAAATGTGTTTACAATGAAGGCCGAGCTACGGACGCGACATATTTCACTGTGTTGGAGAAATGCCTGTGACTATAAAAATTGTACGACACGGAATGGTACACTTACATGGAAAAGTATTCGAGAAAGGACCAAACAACGTCCGACTTACCTAAATAACAAATTTAATATCTACACGTTGGTCGTTGGTATATAACTTTACACATTTGACATGTTTAAAGTATTACTAAGAGTGCTAACTGTGCCCCTCGGATATCTGTATTAGATTCGAGACGCGTACGTGTGATATTTTAATAGCTATTTTAATGTAGATCGACCTTAGAAAACCGTTACAATAAATATTTATACACTTCATACGATATATAAATACAAAAATTCGGTATAACGCATACTTTTGCTTTGCTAAACATACGTAAAAATAAAATATATTTTATAGAAAACTACGCGACTGTACCGTTGTTGAGCGTGTCCGTCTCCCCGTTCCGGTCAGTATATAATAAAGTTATTCTCCTTTCGATAAACTTCAGTTTGTCCGTCGATAAATTACCCGCTCACTCGCGGAAGTCGCCTTTGCCTCGCCAAATATTGGCTTAACTCTAAGAATACCCGGATTTCCAACAGATAACTTGTATTACAACGACAAACGTTGACAAATAATGGGATTTCATTACATAAATCAAATTTTCTGAGTTAGATCGTTATGTTTCCATTTGTTTTTATTTGAAACGATAATAAGGTTTTCATTGTAATCAGCGGCATTTGCCGGTCATTATAATCAAGCCAGATTCTCTATATATCCATTTATTTGTAAATTCAGGCAGTTTAAATAACGGCCGCGACTATAAGCCATTTCCCGTGAATTGAATCTTATAGACATCCTTTTATACAAATAAAATATCTATGTTTTCCGTTTCGCCGCGAGTATTGTTTGCGGCATGTATCTGATGGTGCGGCACTAATGCCGTATGAATGAAATTTACTGTCAATATCTGAGGCCCGCATGCGGCTTTGTGCCACAAACTGTCCTCTTTTATACCCGCTATTATTCCTCTTTTTCTTTTGACAAAAACTCTAGGTTTTTCTATTCACGCATGATTAATTTATGAATAATTTATTTGCCTCTAAGATAACACTAAAGTAATAATAACAACAACGACAATGGTCATGAGATATATTATAATAGAAATGTACGAATATCATCAACGGTCGATTAATAGTGACGAGAAAAATAAGAATGATGATTAATTATTATTATTGTCTCACAGTTGAACACTCTAATTCTACTAAGCTAGAACCTTTATCATTCTTTAAGTTTCTTACACTGAGTGCAAAATAATGAGCCCAAAACCTCCAGCTTATAAGCTCCCCTATAATTTGTCCAGGATTATCGAGACGGCGAGGTGTATCCCGGCGATTAGTCACAAGTATCGCGAGATGAATTCACACAGCGTCGGATCTAAGGCTTATCTTTAGTCAGGGAATCGAACGAACCCACTACGAATACTGATTACCTCTCTCGATTAAGTATGCACGTTAAGGTGTGGAATTATCTAGATTGACTTTGAATCACGTTGTTTGAGTTAATACTTTTAAACTGTTATGCGCGTGTTCGTTTGGGAATAACGTTACTGAATATCTATCTACTGGTGTTTTATATTTTACGTTAGTCAAAAAGGTTTACAAATATGTTCTACTATAATGAAACAATTTTGTTACGGCTTATTTCCTTTTTTTATTTTAGAATGCGAATCAGTACACAAGTTCTCGTAAGTGAATTGAAAAAAAAACAGCTCAATAAATTTTAGAAATATACCTCGTAGTATGTAAAATAAAGGCAATTAGGTAATGTATAACTATATGACAATGAAATGAAAGTAACTTAATGGTTATAACGACAAACATCTGAATATAAAGCGATTTTGCTATCGCTAATTGTGAACACATGATGGTGCCATTAATTCTGATTGGTAATAATTACACAAACAGTAATTAAAAACTTACGTGCTGCTGCACCAACAATTGCTATTAATTATTGGCAACGTCACAGAGGCTGCGGTTCGATGCCCGGCCGAGACGATCCCCTGTCCCTAGTCCCTGCACAGACTCAAACACACGACCAAAACTTCACTGTAATTAATTGAGGGCTTAAGTTTATTGAAGCCGAAAACGGTATGGAAATGGCAGTTGCCGACACTAATATGTTTGTAATTATTTTTGCGGATGCATTCATATCCTTAATGCGATCAAGGAAACAATTTAAAGAGAGTATATGAATAAATAAATGTTTCAGGACACATATGCAGTAACATACATTCATTTACACAAAGTTAAAAAAGTTACAAAAAATTTCGAGAATACTTAATTAAAGACCATGCGCAGTCAAACATAACAACGTACCTATAGAAATATATTTAATGTATTAGTAGAATAGTGTGCGAAATGTACTAGCCACACTAGCAAATAGGATAGTGCATTGCGCAGCGTCTCAGGATATGATGGTCGTGTCCACAGGCATGATAATTACGGCGCACCTCAGGCGGGCCGCAATCAATTCCGATCGCAATCCACAGGCCGCCTCGCACGTCTGCTGCGGTGGTGCGTCCGACGCGCTCAGGAATCTCACGAAAACTGTAACAGACATGCTCGAATAACACTGGAACTAATAATTTTGTTTCCTAACTCAACTTGTGTTGATGATGTTCTTTTGATGGTAAACTACCACCTCGGCCCATAAACAGTCATAAAGCAGTGTCTCACGAATGCGTGGCCAGACTCTAAAAGTAGAAAATTAAAGGAGTTGTGACCAAAAGTAATGAAGAATAAAAAAGAGTGGGAATGAAAAAATGGGCCTCCGGTACTCCCTGTAACTGAATTTACTCGGTGAAATTAAAAGGTGTAATTTTTGTAAAGCTATACCATGCATAATAATTTTCCTTCAGTACACATATACTGGGGAAAATTTCAATTTTTTCTTCTAAGTCATAATATTATATGCATTATGCAATAAATCACATTGCTATATACTACAAAATTATTAATTATTGATACATTATTTTTGCTTCTAATTTCATTTGTAACATCAACAGTAGGTAAACCTATCATCTAAAGCGCACACGTGTGCCTAAATATCAATTAAATGCCATGTTTTTGACCATAAGATATCGCCTCCCTAATGAATTCGTAATCTCGGTAATCTGTTCAATGAGAAATAGCATTTTGGAGAGCGGCGCGTCGGATACTAATTAAATCTTACCCAAAAATGAATTTATCGTGTGGGACGAGTCAATATTCGCTTTAACTGTAGGTACACATTGTTTGTTATGCTTTTATTCAATAAATAAGTAAGCACAAATCATATTATAAAGTAACGATTTCTCTAAATTTCTTTCTGTCTTAACTTTTTTTTACTTAAATATTAAGGTTTGGTACGTCATAGTACGTTATACATTCGACTTTAAAAACAAAGGCGTATCAAGTATAAATTACTAAACTTGTTTTAATTTAAAGCAGTTGAAAAGCATATTAGGACTCCGAAGATAAAATTTATCAACAAGGGTAAACAATTGCCGCCAAATGTTGCACTTAGGTACTCCTAAATATTTTAATTACGAAGTGTCCAGTGTAAGACCGATGTCCGTCCGTGGCGTCACATGGTGGCCAGTGATTAATATGCAGGACTCAGATTGTGGCGCACGTTTCTCCTTTTGCTTTATCACCTTGCAGTTCAATTAAAAGTGTTGAGAATTCGTATATGTAACTTTGTTTTGAAAATTAGCTTTTGATTTTTTTAATACATTGAGCTCTAGTACTATGCATGTTAATTAAACAAAACAAGCTTAAAAAAATACAGTATCCATATCTTGGTTAGCATACAATAAAGAATCTAATTTTCCACTTTAAAATAATTACTGAACGCAGTTTTTTAACCAACGATATAACGTTCGTAGCACACACATATTTGTAGCTACATTTCGTAGTACTAAGTGACGTTTGATGCCGAAAATTAGTGACACCCGTGCAACGTTCATGTCTGTGCTAATTACATACGTTTATATTATCTGCTTCACATCAGGCAAAAATAGCAGACTTTATTGTATATTCAATTATGCGTATTTATACTCAGTGTTTAACATTATAATATGATATTCATATACTGTATTACCTACTCACCGTTTTTTGTGTTTAAAAAATATATAATTTTTATGGCATTTCCTATTTTATGTTCAATACAATAAAGTGAAGCTGCTATAGTAAATTAAGAGTAAAACAAAAAATCATTCTCGTTCTTATCTATAATACAACCAAGAATAAAATGTGAGTTAAATTTAAGTTTGTACAATAAATAATTGTTTCCGAGACATAATTGCCGTAATTTCATGAATAATTACAGCCATAGAGCAATTAAATAAATTACACCAAGAATAACGAGCTCCTTCGGGCTTTAGTTTAAACTTAGGGCGCCGGCTGTGCAGTTTGCGAATCATAACTCTTACGGTTCAAACATTGTACTTTATTACAAACAATGCGCATCCATAAAGAACAATAAAGGCGAAGTTTGAACCGCAGTTAAAGTTACTTCAAATTTTATAAACGCCTGATAAATGGTGGCTTCGCAAATCTAAACACGTAACCGCAAATTGTAGCACCAAATGCGGTTAGGCTGAAAATTTCAAAAAGAGAATCGCTGCTGTCATATGCGATATGGCGGGCTTCCAAATATCGGGGACCTGGGTTGAGGGAGGGCTGGGGGAAAGGGGTAACTTCCCCACATGGCCAGTTAGTTACGCCGCGAATTATAGGGGCCATTACGATTCATTAAGGCCAGTTAGGCTTAAACCGGTGTTTACTCACGCACACACTCGCCGCCGTGCTCGCACACTTTGCCTATGTTTTATGGTTCTGAATTGCGCTGACAGTAGTTGATTTTCATTTTAATTATCGATTGGAAACTCAATCATGATGTTCCCATACACGTATTTAATTATTAAACAAATAAAGCCAGCATTCGAAAATAGTTTTTTAAACAAACAATAATTTGTAAATGAATAAACATATGAATTGGCGCTTTTGCTTTCATTATATTTATGTTTACAAGTATCGATATTTGAATATTTTTTAGTAAAACTTACTACTTTCTAATAAACTTAATACGCGATGTTTCGATTGTTAATTGATATAATCATATATCGATTATAAAAACTTTGGTTGTTTTTTGAAAAACGTGTACTTTACTTAGTTGCTTTGTTCTAACTAACATTGAATATAAATAGAAGTGCTTGAGCAATAAATTGGCCTATGATGTTTACATCGAAGGGTATCAAAACGGCTTCACTGGATTTATATGTAAATAGCTATCGCATTGCGTAGCACGTAGCTGGAGGCTTGCCAGTATTGACATTATCGGCTATCGGCACGCAAACTGCCCGTGGCCGAACATAATATTCATAACGCGTTATGTTTTACATACTTAATATACGCTGTGTATATGTTTAATACGTTTTATTTAGTATTAAAATGGTAAATTATAGCTTCAGAACAAATGAACGGTAGAAATGGAAATATAGACACATTAGGGAAAAAATAACAAGTCAATATATTTATTGTTACGAAATAAAATAAAAAATACACATTCTATCAAAGAATAAATATTTATCAAAAAGGGAGAGTTAAGAAGATAAATGTTTTTGGAAGTCGTACACGTTGGTGGATAGTGTGTCAAGTAAATAAGTTTTGTAATAGTTAATCAATATAAAGGCAATAAGAGCACAATTTAAATTTGATAAAAAAGAATGTGTGAAAATATCTAACAGTAGTCCCATAACCAATCATGACGAAGTCAAGTCGAGCGTTCTATTAGGTTTTGCAAATCCTAACATGCGCTGCAATTTGGACCTTCAGCCGCGGATAAAAGTGCGCTTGAGCGGCAGAACCCACGTATCTGCCAATTTGTAGCTCAGTGCATGTAGCAGGTAAATAACCGAAGAGGATCGTTTACCGATGCTTTTGACAGCCTGTAGCGTTGAGCAAACATGCCGATTATTTGTACGAGCCATTTTTTATTTTCCTATCTTCTGCGCTGAGGGCGGTTTATCATTCGCAAAACTATTGGCAGCCATCAGTAATTACAATTGTCTGCCTCACTTTACCTTGTAAGTGTAAATAGTAAAGGTTTTTATACTAAAATATTCAATATGGCAAATATTGAGAATATTATTTTAAATTAACCTATACAATATAATGTTTCCCTACTTTAAAATAATATAATAAATGCAAACGTTATTTTGTTTTTTGATTTGTTCAGCTTTTACGCCTAAACCGGAGGAAAAATTTCGATTTAATTTTGGAATAGACATATATAACTTGTTTATTATATATTATAATTCCTTTTTTATTATACAACGCTTGAACGATTTGAAAGAGGAAAAGAAACTTGTATTGACATCTTTTTACCGTATCACTCATAATTTTAGCAAAACGTTCTTATCCTGCTCTCATTAACCAATTAGTAATAACGCGATGTGCTAATTCCGACAATCTCCGTTTAACCATACTGAGCTCATTTAAAATCGTCCCTGACAATTTATTTTCGAAGCCAGACACATTAACAAAAGCCTGCCCGAAAGAAGTCCGAAAAACAGCAGCAACTAAGCCCACGGGCTATCTAATAACATTTATTACTCGGCCGTCCCTAGCGTCCACTTCCAGTGCCTGATAAACTGACGCCGGTTTTACCATTTTATTTATATCCACATCGAACTATAATGCCCATGCACAAATCGCGTGCTATTTGATGTATTGAATGAAATGCTCCGGATATGGACAATTGTGGTTGTTTTATTTTGTATGTACATAACGATATTGCAAAAAGTCAATAATGAACCTGTTAAAATAATAACATAGTCGAGTTGAGAGAAAATAATAACATTTAACTACGATAACGGTATTGATGATTCTTAAAGTAAAGCTCGCATTTTAAGTCTTAGAAAGGTAACTACTTTAAAGCGCCCTAGTGACATAGAAAACAAATTTAAAAAAATATTAAATATTTCCACTAGACAAGTGCTAAAAGGACTATGTTCTTCTGTGACTTTATTATGTATAGCTTGAAACAAATGATATATAATGAGGTAAGAGCAACAATCTAATCAGAACGGTGAGTTGGCCAGTAGTATGTAGTATGTATTAATCATCGATGAGAACGAGCGAGTGTGAGCGAGATTTATGCGATCACAACTTTTCCGCTTCGCACGCACTCGGTAACTAATGACCGCCATTTCGAGTACAAATGATTTGTTTCTGTGTTTACTATAATGAAGGTACATCATATCATTACTAGGTAATTGTGAAGTGTAGTGTTGTTTCAAATACTGAAACATTCCACAATAAAAAATAAAAAAAAAATACACAAACACTTTCTAACTTGTACATTATTAAGATTTATTCAGATCTTTAGAAAATACGTGTTAATGTACTTTATTCGGCAAATTATTTATATTATGAATTTCAAACATAGGACATAAGTACATGTCTAAAAGTTAACCATTTAGGCGATAAAAATTTACTTTGATATACACCAAAAAGATCACAGGCCCGTAGACCATAATTTTTTATAAAAAATAAAACAACAATAACGTACTGTGTACGAAATCATCAAAGATACTAAACAACGAAAATAGTACAAAAGCTAATTTAATTCGTACATACATCATAGTTTTGTAAACATTAAAGTGACAGTATCTGAAGTGGGTTGATATTATAATTTAGCAGAATGTTTGTTTGAAGTGGACAGCAAAATCCTCTGTATAAATTGTGAGCGGAGTTAGCGAAATACGGGAGCGCCTGGGGACCGGCCGCACACAAATCATTGTCTACTTCAGGCCAAACGCTAACGTCTTAGATGTGTTAGTTTGAGGCAAACAAAATAATGTTGTATGTGTAATTGCATATGTTTTGTTACTTTAGACTTAAGAGACACGTGTCGGTACGTTACTTTTCTATTCATGTGTGATACTGATTTATATAAAGGCATAATAGGTAATATTAAAACCATAAATTAGGTAAACATATGTAGGTACCTATTATCATACCTATATGTAATTACATATGTTTTGTTACTTTAGAATTAAGAGACACGTGACGGTACGTAACTTTTCTATTCGTGTGTGATACTGATTTATATAAAGGCATAATAGGTAAAACCATAACATAGGTAAAAATATGTACCTATTATCATACCTATATGTAATTACATATGTTTTGTTAGTTCAGAGATACACGTATTTAACTATACTATTCGTGTACAATATTTATTGATATAATAGGTAATACAAAAATCCTAATATAGATAAAATAACCTATGGAATTTGTCGGAGACTTTTTTGTAGTTTTGTTATTTTATTGTTGTTAATTGTATTGATTTATTTTGTGATACAAATAACACAGTTGAGAAAGCTTTTTACTGCTCATGTTTTACCAATTATATAACCTAAATTGAATGTTTCGATAAAGTACTTTGTTGACTGGTTACAAAATATAACATCAATTAGCGATATTTTGTAACTCTATAGTAAACTAAGATTGGAACGCATGTGGTTGTCTTATGTTTAATTAAATTAAACGAGGTATTTAGAGCAAAAATTGCAGGCAAACAGCAATAATACATGTAAAACTGGCAATCTATCTGTTGATCATTCGGCGGCTCAGGAGAAGCATTAGCCGGCCCCTCTCTTTGTCCCTTTGATTTGTGTGAGCCCGAAGATCCATCGCCTAGAGGAACGCTTACAGACCGACAATAATACTTTGTATTATTAGTCATGTTTTTAATAGAAACGGTCAAGCTACGGTAATAGCAATATTAACTAATAAATAATTCTTTGTTTTTTACAGGTTAGAGTTTAAAATTTTATGAACGAGCCATACGTCGTCTCTGAAATGCAAATCTATTAACTTTTTTACTTACCAGTTATTATGCTCCTTACAGTATCACCATATAAGCGTAATATCACACAAATCAATTGTTTACAGTTTAATTTATAACAATTTAACATTTATACAGTTAAATAACTTTTTATATTTTTGTTTAACTTTAAAATTGAGACAATATTCACAATCCTCGTGAGATAAAGAAAAAGATATTTAAAATGTTCGGATTTTAAATTTATTTTTTTATACACATTTATTACCAGCCAATACCGTCCATTAATTGAAAAAGTATAAATTACAGACTATGTAACTAACAATATAGATAATATATTTACCGATTATTGAGAATGTAAATTATAATTTTTAACATATGATTATAAAGTCGTATTATTTTTTTTTTATAACTGTCTGTGTCTATAACTGGTAAAGTCTATATTGACAAAAAATATTTGTTACAAGTCTTATCGCCAATCTTTCAATATTATTTTAAATATTCAGCTCATAAAAATAAAATATGAAGAAAATTTCAATCATTTTGTAATCTATATCCGTGAAATCAAAAATATATGGCTCGTTTTTCAGAGTATTGTCAAAGCTGTTAGACAGGCTAGCGCAACTTAGAACAAAAAAATGGTTCTATGGAGTTTGCAGGGAAAAAAAATGGCGGACACTTTTTTTTTTTTAATTTATTTTTAATTTTTTTGGCAGCTGCCACTCCGTGGATTGTGCC
>DWAJ01002123.1:0-18856 GCA_018238005.1 Eurema mandarina
GGCCGAGCGGATATACAGCGGCACAATTTCTAAAAGAGCCCTTTTGCTTTGGAGGTCGATACGTTCACATCTCCTAATTGTGACACGGTTCACTCCTGATTCTTTCTAATTAATTTAGTTATTTGATTAACTGAAGATCATTGCAAATAGTTGTAATTGTTAACTAATAAACAGTCTTTGTTCCAGTTGGACTATTCATCTCGCCAAGGCTGGGCACCGGCTTGGTGGGAATCTTCGCCCAATCTCACCGATTTTGCTGCAGAATTCGGCTCCAGCCGAAATATATTAACAATAAGCACATTGAAATTATAACTGCAAATAAACATACTTCAAGATCCTAACTTTCAATAACTACATATGTGTGTAATTAAAAAATTATTGGTTAATATCTAGCAACAAAAATTTCCGGTACGTATCTTAGTACATGAGTTTCCAATCAGGCTATGTTTAGAGAGCTTTATATATACTTCACAATGATGGCTCCCTGTCACCTGATATGCTCCAACTCTCAATGCATCAAAGTCAGTTGGAGTAGCATCGAGAGCCCTCGGAGCGATCGCTCGGAAAACCATTAGGAAAACTCATTTTCATTACGTGTCATATCGTATGCTATTGCTATTGAATGTCTATTGGATTTTGTTAGGGTTCCGTCATTATACATATTGTAATAAAACTCAAAGATCATTTGGTAACCTTAAACAATTTTGGTTACACATACTTTATTTTATCTTATGTATGAATTATTTCATTTAAGTTTTTAGTTAATGTATTCAGTGTTTTTGTTTTATCAGTACAACATAAACCAACCATTACATTATTATCTACTTTAATAACCAAAAAGAAACCATAACGCAACTTCTTCCAAAAAAAAACTATTAGTCGCCAACCCTACACGTAATCCTAGAGCCAATCAGAAAATGAATGATTTGTTGTAAAATTCTTGAATTGTCGACTGTAACAACCCTTGCCGAGGACCCTTTGACCCGCTCGAGACGATTCAAGTGTTGTTTTGATTGTCCCACAATAATTGAAGCTTGTTTTAAAATTTATCGGATTCTCTCAAGTGACAACCCTATTTTGTCAACGGTTTCGAACATTCGAACATCGTTTGAAAATCGAAAATACGTATGACGTTTTTGAAATTATTAATTTCTCTCCTTATTTATTTCTTCTCCGCGTATTAATCTGAATTTTCTTTTTGTTCCAAAAAAGGGTTGAAGGGTTTTAAGAGGGGTTGACATTTTGTATGCAAATTTGTAACAGTCTTGATTTAAAAAAATCGTTAATATTATACATGCAAATGTAAATTTGTTAAATATAAAATTATCGGCGTTGTTATTCGAAAATTGGTGCACACTGTAAAGTTCAGGATTTATTACAGGAAAGGGCAAACGAGGTCGCAATCTCATACACATAGTTGTAACCTTCTAAACCTAACTACACTAGATATATACGCGTATTCTTCGACAAAAGATGATCGGCTATAAACAAATTACATCCCAATACAGCTGCCATCAAAAAAACATTATTTACCTACGCGAGGCGTCTAATTACACATCGTCCGAGCAAAACAAATAATTCCGAGTTCAATCGGTATTCGCCTGCCAAAATCAATTAAACCCTTGTAATCAGCTGTTCGTCAAACAGAAGCCGCTTGGCGAAAAAAACACGACATCATCAACCCTATTGCCTCGAAATAGGGTTGCCGATTACTAGAAATATTGGCAATGAAACATTTTGTAAGCGTTCAGATCGAAACTACTAAAGCGAGCCATTACTGAACTTTTTCTAAGTTTTTCGATATGAAAAAATTGCAAATGTTTTATACGATAAACGTGCGGCGACATCAAAGGGCCGGTAGGGTTGTGTGTCTCGTTTTAGCCGGTAGCGGATGAGAGGGACGGCGATGGGTGGTGAATAAAAAACGGCCTCTGAACCGTGTGATGTTGGCCGCGGTATGCGGTACAGGCGTTTATCGCGCTAAAAAATCGGCGAGACTCCACCTGCTGAAGCTATACTATATATAAGCTATGGGTAAGTGAAGAAATTCAATCTGAACTAAGTTGTTTAAATTTAAACATTACTACTTATAAATAATATTTTAAGCAATTAGACTAAAATATATTTTTTATACTTTTCATACATATTTATATTAAAGTAAGTAGATACTTTTTGATCATCATATTGTTATTACGAAATAGGTATCACATACCTACCTAATAAAACATTCTACTAATATCCGTCCTCATTAGCCTTTTGTTATCATGTCTCCTTCTCTCTTTAATAAGCCACCAATGCATTTCAGGGTCTGAATTTCACTGATAGCAGAAGAGTCTGTGAATGTGGTCATACTTACCCGATGTGGTATGACGATACACATTGGATTTTTGACATACGACATAGCCCTACGAGGTACATAAGTCCTATGAAGTATTTCCCCTCTACAAAAATCGTTTACCCACTGGCGAATCTCCTGCTCAGCTTAATATAAACATCATACTGGTCGTTTTTAATGTAATTGGTAGCTATAATTATATCTATAGCATAGCTTTCGCCGTGTACTCTAGGATGAGTAATTATTTCGCGATGTGCGTAAAAACAGACAGACGGATAGGACATTTGTTAGTTAGTATTAAAATTTTGAAGATTAACCATTGCATTGTTTTGCTTATTTTTAAATACTATAAAAGCTTCTTATAATTACTATATATTTTTATATTCGTTCTTTTCTTTTAGCTTTTATTACGTTTACAATAAGTTGCCTCGTAGTGGTACAGTTAAAATAACTAGCCTTTACTAGGTACTGTAGTTATGATGTTATTTAAGCTACTTTATTAAAGAGTTCATTAACATCGATTCAGACACTTTGTTACAAATTATTACCAATATCTGTATTGAGTAAGTTTCATATGTATCGGTAATATCAAAAGTTTGACAATTCGTTGCCATTTTTATGTTTCTCAAAAGTGCCTTACGAATGTGTTGCCGGCTTTTAAAATAGGGGGCATGGAAAGGTTTGGTAATAAAAGTGACTTAAAGATGGAGGAACGGAAGGGGAAAATGAATTACCAGTGCCACTTACCTACCAGACATTGTGCTTCATAGAAAGATGGACAGCGGACTTTAATAGTTCCTATATTATATTATTATATTATAATTGATATTGGTGGATAGGACCCGTACGACTTAACCCCCGTTAGATTCCCGTAGATTCCCGTGGCCAGAAAATTTTTGTTACCATTCCTAAAGAAAAATCTCTTTAGGTTTGATAACCAAAAAAATCTAACTCAAAACCTAACCTGAGATCTAGTCTAGATAAAGTGACTAGAATTCACTAATTGTATAAAATAACGTCGATGACAGACTCAGGTACTTTGCTGCACTTTGTAACGCTAAACTTTGAACAGACAGTTTTAATTACAGTTAAATTACCTAACTTTTCTTTGAGTTTTTCCTTTACTACCTCCGCCCCGCGGTTTCGTATGTGTTAAGGTAGTATTTTTATTTTGATCGGGGTTTAGTTATTTTAAAACTTATTAGTATGTAGTACTTTATCGACAAAAAGCTCAACATTTTCAAATTTAGCTAAGTAGATCACAGCTTAACCCTTCAACCGCGCAATACTTAATTTTTAAACATAAGTACAGATGAACTCATAGGTTCTAATGAAAAGCAATGAATATTGAGATTAATATAATCCGTTTTGTTCACATTTCACCCTCAAGAGCTTAAAAAAGGAATCATAAATCACTATCTTTGGTCCTAATTAAATCCTACAGGCTTTACGGACCCTCAGTTATTTTAAAACTTCGACTTTTTGCTCATAATTAAAGGGTTGAGAGGGAAAAATGTTCGTATGTTTGTGTACTTAGGTAATGTTTAGGATACGAGATTATTGCTTGTTTTTGGCATTTTAGTTGGTTTTATTTTTTTATTTTTTACGGTTTTTTATTGAAAGCTGGATATGTTTTATCAGGACTTTTCTAATATTGCACAACGGGACATCAGAACACTACTAGAGCAAGAAACTTGTTTTGTTCACGAGTCGCCTAAAAAGGTCATTTCGTAGACACAATATACTCTGTATCATTTAATATTACTGCGTCTTGTTTGAATGTTTTCGATAGTTTTCGGGTAGTTTATAGATTAGGTACTTAATGTGATTTTTGGTGCAAAATTAATTGATATTGATTATTTTTAAAATCACGTTATCAAAAGAGATTACTGCTCTATTCCAAACTAAAAAAAAAGAATATCTTCATAGAATAGAGATTTTCAAATGATGAAAAAGTCAGGTTGTGAAAATTAAATTATATTTTCATTCAGTTTTTTGTCACTCAACTGCTATATTTATTAGCTGAAATATATTATCGATATTGATTTTAAATTTTTAACTTTATAAATTAATTACGTGTTAGTGGAGTTCGACTATTCTAGTTATATTTAATATAAGAAAATTATATCAAAACATTGTCATAATTAAATTTCAAAATACAAAATTTCTTTGAAATACCCAAATCACCCACAATCGCTTTTAATCCGAAATCTTACAAAAACGGATCCATCTCACAGACGAAGAAACACGAATCGATGGGAACCGCACAAGATACGATTCATCGGCTTTTTATCTTTTAATACTAAATTGCCATTCATCGACACTTATAGTTACAATATAAACCTTATTCCCTTATAAAAAGGTTTGTAACACCTTCCCGTAATACCTGAGCACGACAACTTCACCGAATGACAGCCAACGATTCTCGACTCTATTCCAACGAGGTAAGGTGTTGACAACCTTTTAAAAATTCAGTGTACCGTCAAATTTTTTGGTCGTTATTTGTATAACGCTAGGGTTGAATTTAATCAATTTGGCGTTACAGTCCAGCGGTTTTGGGAACAAATAAAAGTGATATTTTGGACAATACAATCGATGCGAGATTGATTTCAATCAGAAGGCCGGTAGGTGGCATCCGAATTACGATAGATTTGTGATACGGCGCGCACTTGGCTCTACTTCACTATTCATATAATATTAATTCTCATATGAAACTTTAAATAAAAATAAATAAATACTTCTAAAAATTAATAAATGTTATTATAACAATTAGTGAATGCAGTTGCCGAATAATTTAAGTTTTTAAACAAAACTTTGACCCAAATAAATACAGTAATGTTTAAATGTTTGTCGCTCTGTCACGCGAAAACTATTTAATGGATTTTTCTGAAATTTTGCATCCAAGTTAATAAAACCCTGGATTAACACATAGGATACCTTTTATACCTTTCTCGGTTTCGCCATGGGTAATGTTTTTACGTGAATAAATCGTATCCAAGGTAGAGTACCTTTCAAGGTAGAGTTAAATGATATTATTAATATAATCTTAACCCAAGTGCGTTGAACTTGGGCCGTTTCGATGAATCCATCGAATCAATATTTTTTACTGATCAACAAATTATAACGCTCAGATAATAAGTCTCATGGGCGACGATCAAATTTGTAATTCGTATTATTTTTGATTTTTTCCTTATTTTGGTAAAGTTAGGTTTATGTTGTGTAAGAAACTGTCCCAGCGAAAAGTTTTGATAAATAATCACATCTTATTAGAAACCAGCGACCCGCCCCTGCTTCGCACGGGTGCAACTACAGAATGTCCTCATACACAACGTTCACAGCTTTTTACCCCCGGCCGGCGCAACAGCTACGTCCCTGGTACGTTTAAAGAAAGTAAATATGTATAACAAAATATAAATATTCATGTTAATTTATTTACAACATATCTAAAAACAATATTATATTAAATAGATATTTTATAAGCGCAAAATTTCGAAGACGCAAAAACATCCTTATTAAGACGTCTTACCTTAGGTGATTTTCGGTTGATTTGTATGTGTATAACATATCTATTAATATAATATCATTGTCTAAAAAATCGTTACATTGTAAATAGGAGCATACAATAGTTTACAATTTAGGAAGACAATTTATAAGCCACGGATATTTATAGCTTAACGGCAACATACATACATACATTTCGTCCATCAATAACTAAAAAAAGACATGTTTAATCCTGCAGGTGCGCTCGCGCAATTATCACTAAAGAGCACTTTTAACCGATTGGTTAATTAACGAAGGTTTTAACTTTTTGCCGTCAATACCGTATCGTGTTTCCGGGCTTGTGCCAAATACCCTCATTGTATGTTTAACAATCATTATAATATAGTATAAAACAACGTCGCTTTAGTCTGTCTGTCCTTAAGTGTGCTTATATCTTTAAAAATACGCAACCGATTTTCATGCGATTTTTTCAAATAGATAGATTTAAAACTGTATGAAAGGTATTATGTAATTTAAAATATTATGTAATTTATTTATATACATTATATCATTAAGCTTAAAACTATCTAGGTATATATATGTTAGATACATCGTCTGCACTTACGTTATTGCGACATTTAGCACACAGTTATTGTATAGACAAGTGACCGATAATAATTAATTATTATAAAAACTTAATAATAATTTAAAATTAAATATATATAAATACGTATAAACTGATAAGTTATTAATATATAAAGATAAATACCTAAAGTTACACTGAGTAAATTGTGAAATTAAAAATAGCGCAAAATTAAAATCAATTAATCCGGCGCGCTCTTGTCGGTATTCGTAATTATTTTAATTGGTGACAAAAACTGGGCGAGCGTATCCGGGCGACTGACCTTGTTGGATTAGCCTGATCGAAATATCCAAGTTTTTGCGTGATAGACTTACAAACATACGTTCAACAACACATCTGTATTATATATTTCATATTTATAATAGACTAACCGCGCCTCGTCTTTTAACCCACATTCACCTATATGTACCTACTCTATCTAATTAAGTATATTTAAAGATGAATTATATGTTGATACATATGTTTGGGTTACTTCCACAGTATATAAAAAATAAAAAGCTTTCTTCAATTAATGGAATTCAACCCAAAGAGAATTTTTCAATTTGAGCCAGTAGTTCATAAAAAAACTCTTCAGCTTTTTTATATTAATATAGATTAGTAACTGTTATAATATTTTAAATTGATAATTTTGATATAGATATAATACTTTAAACTTTTTTACTTATAATAATGATTATTTTGATAATAGCGGACCCGTGCCTACTTCGTTGGGTATAATGTTAACAATCCTTTTTTTATAAAGCCTATGACACTCAGCAATAACGTCATTATTGAAAAGCATGTGGTTTTCTATTGGTGAAAGAATTTTTAAAATCGGATCAGTAGATCCCGAGATTACCCCTTACAATTTAACATACACACAAACTTTGCTTCTTTATAATAAAGATAGATTAAAATCGTATTTTTATTATTGTTATTTATTTGTATATATGTATCTATCTAACTCTTTAACAGAATTTCTTGCTTGTAGAAGGTTTTCGTCTCTAGAAACTGATTTCCAAACCGGTGGTAAATATTTTTTTATAAACCTATGACGATTCAAGTACCTATTAATATGTGGCCTAGCTGAATAAATACATTTGACTTTGACGACTCTTTTAATGTCTAACAAATATAAATTGGATCGCATTTATTCAGCTATTTTAAGTCAATTAAAGGAATATATCTAATAGCATGTTATATGGCCGAGCCGTGGGCGGTGCGGTGTCGACATTCCGATCGGAAACATATAAAATTACAATAATTACATAAGATAATTAACTTGATGACGCTCATTAATTTCGTAAGAGAACGCCATTTATCAGAAACTCGACGCCGCTAGATATTCACGATTTATTATTTTTACATTTACCTGCCTCAGATTTTATCCAACTGAGCAATACGTGATTTTGTTTTTAGCCACCTTCGTGTCATTTCAGTAAGGATGGATGTTATTATATGTATGTTTATCTTTGTGGATGTAACCATCCTCCTTTTGGTTTAAAGATCAGTCGGACCAATAACTGGCTGTTTGACCCCAAAAGTCCGATGTCGAAAAGTTTTATATTATTGTTATTTTTTATTTTGTGTGCCTGTACTTTCACACATTGTGAAAAACTAAACCATTTTTAATGAAATTATGAAGTAGTATACAGGTGATTTTTTGAGGTTATCGCGAAAAAGCCAAACTGTAAGTCTTAACATTTACATAGAAGTTTATTAATTTTAATAATAAATGCTTTTTTACCGTATTAAGGCACTCCCTTTGTCCATCTACCAAAATAAGTCAATAAAATTAAATTTATAAAATATTGTATCTCATAACATTCAATCAAAGATACAATCTATTAGTAATAATACTATTAAATAAAATCTGAAGGCTCTTCACCCATATAGGCACCTCGTTATCAGCCATCAGAGTGCCATTAAAAATGGTCAAGCAATTTATAAGGAAGGCGGCGACAATCACTCAATGTTGTCGATAGCCGACATTAACATTTAATGGTATTTAAATAATTTAAATGCTCACTTGATTTCCAGTTTAATCGAGTGGAACAGCATTTTAGATTATTGAGGAAAAATTAAGAGTTACTTATACTTTGTCTTTACGTTCGCGATAAACTCAAAAACTATACCACAGATTTGTATACGATTTTCATTGTTATCTATATAATATACTAGCTGTTGCTTGCGACTTCGTCCCCGCTGATTTGTTTTTCGATTATTTCTTCGCTCCTATTAGTCGCAGCGTGATGTTATGTAGCCCAAAGCCTTCCTCGATAAATTGTCTATTCAATAAAAAAAGAATTTTTCAATTCGAACCAGTAGTTCCTGAGATTAGAGCGTTCAAACAAACAAATAAACAAACAAACGAACTCTTCAGCTTATATATTAGTATTAGTATAGATTAGTATAGATATAACAAAGACGGGTTTGTTACAACACTTATAACTCGAAATCGGCTAGACCGATTTTCATGGTTTTTGGTTCGTTGGATTTGTCCAAAATGGCAGAATACACCTTAAAAATAATGAAATTTTACGGACGGAGTCGCGGGCAGTAGCTAGTTCTTTATATTTGCGAACTTCTTTCCGATCGAATGGTACCTACACCATGTTAAGCATAACTTGTTTGACTTTGAATTTAACTTTACTTCGACTTTGAATTTGGACTTCGGCCTTGACTTCGACTTCAAATTTTAATTTGAGTTTGACATTACTGTCATACGCCGTTCTATAGAACTCTGACATTACCATTAATAAGGAGTAACATTGTATTTACATTTTACATAAATTTATAATTAAAATTAGATTTTCATAATTTTAATTTGATAAACAATTATATTAATTACTTTGTTTATTAATTAGCTAAGGACCAGTGGTGGTCATTGACACTACATTTTCTTCACTCGTAGGTTAATGATTATTATCGTTCAATGATTTATGCCAATTAAAATTCTTTCGACAATAACTTTTGTAATTACGCTCGAAAATACATTTAAATTAATTAATAATCATTTTACTTCGTTTATTAAGAAATTATTATATTTTAAATGTGATTGCGTATTCGTTGTTTCATCGAGACAACTTCATTAAAAAAATATTCATGTTTAAATGTTATTGAAATAATTATAATTGTTTATAAATACATATAACTTTGATAGCTGTGTAAGGTTCAGCCTGTTTAATACCAACTGCGTTTTCAATTCCAAGCTACCGATTCACAAAGTTTCATCTAAATCGATTAAGGGGTTTACGCGTATAAATATACATAGGTATATAAAATATGTTTTATAATAGTTTGACATTGTAATTAGTCATTGGCCCAACGTCCAACGTGGGCATCGAACACTGTACCCCCAGCGCTTGTACCATAACTCACTGAGCCTGTCAGTTAATTTATCAAGGGTACATAAATCGCTGCAATCGGGCGACATTAAACTTTTTATCGACTCTTTGATTTAGTGCGCGCGCGCAAGACAATCCTTCAACACGATTGTAGGAAGCGCGCTATTCTGAACGAAAATAGCAGTCCTAATATGTAAATTTGTCGCGAGTCCCGAATCGCGCTTACGATATTTGTCGAGAATTAATATAAATACCACTTCTCGAAATGGAATCATTGGGACATAATGGCTTTAAGGTGTAACGGTTCAGAAGTAATTTAAATCCCTCTTCTACAAATGCATACATTTTTAATATTTACGTACTTAGTCAAGTTAAATTGAATCACTACTAACTATCGAAATTGAATTGTTAAAATTTGTATGGTACAGAAAAGACCTACACCTAAATTAAAAATCAATGAAATCAGGTCATCTGGTCGAAAATTCTTACAAACTTTTGTACAGACGGACAGAGTATGTTTAATGTAAATGTTATCAAGAAATATTAATATGTTTTGACATCGTATTTAAATCGCTGGGGCGCATCAGAATAACCGCATCCTACATTCCTACGTAGGTGTTGCAGAAAATGTTAAAATTATTGCTTGCATATTGGTGCTTCGTGTCGCACCATTTGTTTGTCTGTTTGCCTGTACGTCGGGAACACATGGGCCATTTCACATAAATCTTACCTAGTGGTTTCTCAATGAAAAATCGATTGCATTAGGTTTGTGTTCGCGTTAACAGCAAAATTATATTATATTGGGAAATTTGATAGACTATTGATTGATAAACGTTTATTTTGATATATAAATATGCTTATAATAATGATCTTAGCCTATAATTTAAGAAAAAAGTTTAGTGTTTTATACTATGCTGAAAATTTTATTCAAATTTTATCAGTTGTATAGAACAAAATTACAGAAGACCCTACACAAAAGTATATTTATCATTACTTATTATAAAAAAACAACCGAAAAATCATGCGATTAGTAATTTTAAAAGTTTCAGAGATCACATAAACCAATTCATTTCAATGAATGAGTATTTCCGTCGAAAAATTTTTGAAATCTGAATGTGACGATAATTTAAACAGCACCATTTGCTACACTTAACACTTAGGTAAACACTAAACAGTTTTAAAATCTCCTCAAGATTCGTATCAGCAGTGAAATTCCGATCCATGTTGATTTTATATAAGCAATAAAAACAAGTGCGGTAGCTGACAGTTTCGACACGTCAGATGTACAGATATACGAAATTAACCGTGTGACAAGCTGCTTGGGCCGGTATTAATGTGCCCAAATACTTGGCTCAAGTGTAAGTAATTATTTGCTTAATTAGCACTTGAGCTCGTTATGCAGTTAAGTGACCATTACTTATTAGTTATCACTGTGACCTTTGATTTTTGACTTTTAACTTAACTAACTTGTGTAGCTTTTGGGAATAAACTTCACATTAGAAAAACGGGAAGACTTGAGCTAAATCCTAAATCGCGCTGACAATATTTATTCCCGAATGTACATATACAAGTTTGATGTCACGACATATTAACATATGCGTCTACTACACAAAGTCGAACAAGGGGTCAGTAATTACAAGAATATTAGTTGTACGTATATTGTGATGGTATAGTGCACACCCACGGTAGCAGGCATCGCGGGCGACCCCCCGCGACCCGGACTAATGGGGAGACGGCTTTTTAGATACTTTTGACGTTAAAATACTTAAATGTAAAAAATTATAGGTGACTATAACTATAAAAAATATTGATGCATGAGTCAGTACGAGTTTGTGTTATATATAGGGCGGGGCTAACTAGCTAATTTTTTACCTGATGGAAAGTGATCCCCGCCGTCTAAAAGCACTACTCCTACCTAATGTTTTGCTTGCATTTCTATTAGTACCTACTGCATAATGTTCAACTGTTTTATAAAATTACCATGTATACTACAAATCCATTTCATATTTAACTGTATTATTATTATATTGATTTTCTTGTAAGTAAAAGTCCGTCTCCACATCGGCGTACCAGTAACAACGGAATAAGTTAAAGTCGAAATAACAAATAGCGACATCCATTGAAGTCCGGACAAACTACACAACACATTATAATCGAATCGATCGCGCATTGCCCACATTGCCTGATTAATACGCACTTTGATCGGCCATTGTGGGTGATTTGTGGCTAGATTGCCCGATTTGCGTGGGCGGGCCGTATTGTGCTTCCACTTTAAGTAACACGGGTAATTGTCTATTGATATTTTCAATAAGATACAGTATTTTGTTTTTTAGTCCAATTATTGAAAGATATAAACCTTTCTCTTTGTTGCTAAAATAATTAATTATTATATTTTTGATCTGTGTACAAAAAACGTGAGAAAACCTAAACCCATATAATATCTTCTCATTACAACAACACGACAAAATCCAACATCATACAACACTCGTGTAAGTTAACTAAATCAAAAAGACAAACGACAAAACAATAAAGTTAAACACCACCATTTCTCACCACCACATTAAGCGTATCTCCCAATCGGAATCCCTTAAATCACTACAATAAAGCAATTAATATAATCAGCCCTAAATCATATGAATTACAAAACATCACAGGTACGTACAGAAAAAACAATCATAATAATAGACGAATCGGACCAACGCGCCGCCATAAATCCCTCTTTATCGGACATAATTTAAGAACCTTTCGATTTTGGAACCATAAATAACGAATTTTTACATTTGAAAGAAACAAAAAGTATCTTTAATATGCCGTATCAGAAATAAATCAATCGTAACTGGACAATTCTTCTTAGGTGGTACAGCTTTGGGTTGCTTTAATATAACTAAAAATAAACCTTATTATTTCAATATTAAAGTTCAAAATTCAATGCTTAATAAGCATAAGCTTCTTACAACCTTGTAAAAGGAATACAGACTGTATGACTTATAGATAAGGTTGATAGTTAAGTGGTAAATAAATTGATAAATAAATCAATTAGATCAGATATCCCACTATTGATAGCGAGGTGTTGTGAATGCGTCACGCCGGGCTCCGATATTAGTGTTTTCATACGCAGTTTGTTTTATAACAACTTGAGGTTTAATAAAAAGTTTATCCGTATGTGTGTATGTATGTATGTATGTAAAATTCAGGACGCTAATTACAGCGGCATCTCAAGCTAAGCAGAGCTTCTGTTATGTCAATTTAACACTCAGATATATAAACACTTATCTTTGACGCTAACGTTAACGCATCAACGATACTTTCTACGTTCTCATACATACTCATAAAAACACATCATACTAATATTATATTCGCGATGATTGCAGAGGACGTTTGTTTGTCCATCTTTCACGCAAAAACTATTTACGGACAAATACTCATACGCAAATCAATTCAAGAAAACGCACACAAGGCTAGTAATTTTGACAGATTTGAATGGTAACTGTCAAACCTGAATATCGTTTCGGTATTTTAATGTGAATAGATTTATCTAATACTAGCTGCTGCCCGCGACTCCGTTCGCGTGGACTTTCATATAAACTTTGACCCCCCTTCCCCCTTTTAACCATTTTTTTTCAGTTAAAAAGTATCCTACGTATTATCTCAGGCTTTAGACCATCTGTGTACCAAATTTGATTACTTTCGCATTTATAATATTAGTATGGATTTGGCATACATGTCGATTAGACCTTAGACTCTATTTCTATTAATGAATTCATTCAATAACAAGTCGGATTGCCCTATTTAACACCGGAAGCTAAAAACGAACAGTAGATTACTGACGTAAAATAATAAAATGATTTAGAAGGGACATCGACACCAGAGCATCCTTATTACGCGGCTAATGGCGTGTTGATTATTAATTAAAAATAATTACGATTACGACCATATTCAATGACTGGTGTTACATCTATTAACGGCATAGTGATGTGCGCCTCTGTGACGATAGTTCGGTGTGACTCACTGAGTTTCTCATTTATGTATTTTCTCTCGATTTAACGGTACTTCGAGTAAAAGGTGTTCATGTTTTTTCTTGTGTTTGTATTTTAATTATTTTTTTAATTTCCTAGTTTAATATAGTAATATGTGTTATTTTCAATTTTCCAGTTGTAGTAGTTTTATTACATTATTTATTTTAAGCCTGACAAGATTTTTAAAGTTATCTAGCTGCCATTGCCAGTTGTAATGTTATTTTGATTATGGTAATGATATACACAATTCAATTTTTTATGACAGACAACATATCTCACCATTTCACCAAGAATAGAATAAAATACTATAGATTATTTATTATATTATTGAATAATAGTTTTTTTTTAATTAATAAAAAAGTAGTATTGCAAAAGCAAAGTTTTACTAATTACGATGTTTACTGTAGTAAGTCTTCTACATCAAAAGTAGACAAAAATATAACATTATCCAGTACATATCGAAAAAGTTATTGTTAAATACGTCGGTAGTATAATAACTTCATGTGATAATATCGATAAAAAATTCATCGATACACCAGCACATCACTAGATACAGTTCTAATTAAGGCATCGACCGTGCACATTGATGTTTTTAATCAAGCATAATATTTTGTACATATGCACTCGGGAACTTTAAATAAAAATCTTTTAATCCTGCCATAAAACTTGAAACAGTTGAAAGAAACGTTTGATATTGTTTGTTTATCATTTATTTATATAATTTTATGTGAGTTACTTTTAATGTTATTTTTGAAACATATTTGGACATTTTCAAGATTCTCTTGAACATAATATATTTTATTTGTACTTTGATCTTAGAGGAATATAATAAAGAATAAATAGATACATTATATATGTTTTTAAGTACTTGTATATTAGTATTTGAACCTAACATTATAGTCATACTTATAAGGGTAGTATTTTATTTTTTAATCGATTTGGCTTAAATTTGGCAGTTAGTATACTCAAAAAATTTCGAGAGTATCAAAATATACGTAAATATTAGTTACGCAAATTTTAATGCGGTTTTAACCCAATAATTGTATTGGTTTGTATAGTGGGTTTCTTTGATGTGCGTCTTGTCAGGGATGACTAACTGTTACTAAAGGGTTGCTATCAGCTTCTAATATTTGTCTGACGCGAACTTAACGAAAAAGGTATTCCATAGTGGCTGCTCTTTCCTCCTTTGGAGAAAGAGAGCTCCCCTTTTACTTCTCTTCCTCCATCATTATGAGTTTAGGCTATCCCAATGTACCAAAATTTTAAGTACCATACAATATTCATAATTATAAAGACTATAATATATATCGAAAGAATTATTCGAAAATCTCATAAAAAAACATTAATATAACAAATTCAATGTAAAGTGTAATTTAGTGATGCGCGGGCGCAAGGCCCAATATATATACGATTAATGATTTTATCCCTGTCCGTTGCGCCGTTAATACCGATATAACTGCGATAATAACTATAACGATAAATATAACGATACGACCCGTCGATACCTTCGCTTTGGATTTGTGTGGATAAGACACAATTTTTTTTATTATAATACGAAGGAAAACAAGAGGTCATTACCACTCAATTTAAAATTTTAACAGAATTACATTACCTACCAGGATTAAAAAAAACATTTTTATATTTTTGTTGAAATCTGAGAAGGCCAATAAATTATAATATACAGTACCCATATACACATTTTATGACTGATAAGACCAGTCTAGTATTAAGAGTTTTTTTCAGAAGACCTGGCGTCTTGAAAAGATTTTTTTCTATTTTTCAATCTCAAACCCGAAACAGTTAAGAAGAAAGTTAAAATGTAAATATATCTGTTTAAATGTAAATATAGCTACCTAGTTATAGCTAGTAGTGCCTGTTACCCGCGTAAATCATATTTTTAAGAAGTTTTAATATTATATGAATCAGTACTTGACTTAAATCCAATCATTTGTTAATACGTGAAACAGTAAGTTTTTTTTAAGTGTCTTAAACGAATTGTTTAAAAGACTTATCATCATTAAGCTAACGTTTTAAAATCTCAGATTACAACATCAATAACTATAAAACAAATCATTAACGCAACAAAACAATTGTTTCGTCCGATATCTCGATAAATATCGATAAAAAACTACGCGGCTTGGAGCCATTTATTTACATTTACGATATGTTCCCTTTGAAATATGAAAACTACGCCGCTTCGAGATTTCAAGAAGTTTTATTTAAAATAACAAATTTATATATTTATAATTTTGACTATCCAAGCTAGCATTACACAAAACAATGGCTTTTTGCACTTTTTTGCCTTTTAATTAATTGAAAATCATACTATACTATTACGAATTACAGAATACATAGACAGCTAAAATCATTTTTTTACTTTGAAATCATCGATTAAAAATAAAAGTAAATAACATCTTGTAATGTTGTTTATGCAAAAACTAATAGTAGCAGTGTTTAATTCTTGCTTAAAGCCAGACGCTAGTAGGTAAGGTGAAATCGAAGAGCAACCCCCACCCCTGCAATAAATCGTCTGCACCCTTAATGGCTGCTTTTTGTTCCTAGCAGCGTCTTAATCTGAAACACAGGGTATAAAGGGTTTATCTTTGTATCGGTATTGGGCATTTTTATCTCGACTTGGCTGGCAGAGAAGTATTTATAATCGATACTTAATTTGCATTAAAGTTTTTAAATATGTTTGGATGTTTAGAACTTTGTCTTGGTTACACGAATACTACTGAAGAGATTTGGTTGAAATTTGGCAATCAGGTAGGTGTGTAACCTACCTGGATTAACTTAACATACTTATGATACTTTTATTTTGGTATTGCCACGAGGGAAAACGATGGAAATAAAACCATGCGCTGCTTATCAGTTGGCTCACTATTTACTATTTACTAATATTATTAAATTACAACTAGGTTAATCTTAACATCTTAAGCATTGTATTTATACATTTTAAGAAAAATTCGAATATAAAAAATAGCTTCTACGTGGGTGCTACCGCAGGACATATCTAGTATTACCAGTAAATAAATGTTGGCTCCAGTTTCGCAAAACTAAAGTATTTTGCAACTATCCCGACCGAACGAGCGGGCGCGGCGGCCGGCGAGCCAGCCCGGTATGGATGTGAAATGGACAATTATTAATAGATTCGACCCTCAGTCAATTAGCAGCAGCTATAAAACGGCATTGCGATCGTCACATAATTGCGATCCGCCCAAATTTACTGTTAGAAAGGGTTTGTCATTAGTAGAGGAATTTCATTCCGATTACAAGCAATGGCTTTTTGTCTGTGGCCCAAATTTATGAGACGGAAAAACACGTGAACGGAGCGAGATTAACATGTGGCGATTGTCGGGTTCGCTCGTTTGTGGGTGTTTTGGGAGAGGACTTAACGGATTGGATATGGTGCACCTGGAAGTGTCATTAGTGAAATGAACTCGAAACTAATAATTAGGGTGACGTATCGAAACGTCAAAAAGCTTTGGCTTAAGAAGTATGTCGATATTTTTAAGTATTATAAAAATTCATTTGCTCAATTGATCTATTCTAAACTGTTAAATACGTATAAAAGTACCTAGATAAAATGACTTAGCAGTCATTATTACACTAAAAAAATACTCTTTCAAGCAAACTTAAATGTTTAGTCATACAATACGCAGAATAGTGCAAAGTTAAACTAAAAGGAATCGAATACATATTAGCATATAAAACAAAGCGTATCAGCAGCTGGCCGAAGCGATCCCTCCCAAATATGTCAGCGCCCCCCAAGACCTTACTTTTCCATTAAGCTGCAGCCATTGGGAGCAATAATTTACAATTTCTTGACTGTTAATTGCCAATAGGATCCGCGAGGGTTTCGGGAAGTCATTAGAGGTTATAATTCAGGCTATAAACACCTCACGATAAATATCAACCCCTTTCTTCGGTGGCTTCGGGCTGAGTACGTTTCGTATTGAACGCTGTTGGGTACAATATGTTTGTTGCGTTCAATTGTTTTATGAATCGGGTTTTGGGATCATTTGGAGTATTAGACGATTTTATTGTTGAGTTGTATTTAATTTGTTTAGGTGATGTTCAGAGGGTTTATAGAGAAGTTATTAGTAGAGATTTCTACCAGCTAAGCGACATCTCATACATATTGAGTATTGACATATTGAAAGTGGTTCAATGTATAAAAAGCAATGATATAATTAAATTACATTGGCTGATTGCTACTTTACATCATGATCTGTTTTAGTGCATTTTTGGTTTTGGAAATTTAATAAAACCTTTCTTGAATAATAATAATAATTAGTGAAATAGATGTTTCATGGTTTCATGGTAGTAGCTAAAAACAATAGTAATTTAATTGTGCTATATATAATTGGTAACACACGGTGTTCCACTGTGCTTATATCATTATGGGTCAACCAGTTCCTAATATTTACCAACTTTTATCATTCCTTAAATGAATAAACGTTAATTAATGAACATTAAAAGTCATTAACATAAGTAATAATAATAAAATGTAAATTTTAAATTCCATTGCAACCAATCAACGGTAATCTAATACATATTTATTGTGACGAAAACAAAAAGTCAAACGGTCAGACGCTCGTAAAATTGTTGTTTTACGATTTTTAAAACTATATTTAATCGGTCATCGATTTTATCTATTTAGGGAAATCGTAAAACGGTGGAATTCGGGAATCGATATTATTTGAAGATCGTTATTTTTGTGACCTTGCTTTGTCTCTTAATTAAGCTCTTAGAATATTAATTTAACATTCAAATTATATCGGTTTATTTAATAATTCTAATACTACTAGCTCTGACCCGCAGTTTTACTCCGTTTTCATCACCTTTAGGAAACTTGTTAATATCTATACTAATATTATAAAGAAGTAAAGTTTGTGTGTTTGTTAAATTGTAAGGGGTAATCTTGAAATCTAATGAACCGATTTTAAAATTCTTTCACCAATAGAAAGCCACATTATTGCTGAGTGTCATAGGATATATAGAAAACCGAAAGATCAAAAAGGATTATTAACATTATGCCTAAAGAAGTGGGCAC
>DWAJ01002124.1:0-18855 GCA_018238005.1 Eurema mandarina
ATCAGTATGCTTAAAGTTTTGCTATCTTTATTACGTTCTCCAACTCTGCCGCTAGCAGAAGGTATAGTATAAACTGTATTTCCGATTATTTCGTGTTGTCTCGTCCGTTACCGCGTCTAATTTTATTTTCCCATGTCTTAGGCTCGAGTACGTCACAGACTAGGTTTCGCATTATGGGCATCCGGAGAACTAGAGGAGGCGAAGGAACAACTGCAAGCCGCCTTGACAGTGCTTGAGGCAGGTCACGAGAAACATAGGGACAAGAAACACGTGGCTCTCTATACTTCGACGCAACACGCTTTGCAGAGAGTGCTTGTTGGTAAGTCAATATACACATATTGACTAGACAATATACACATATATAGTGATGTGATTAGATTATTGTTATGTGCGTGTCTGTGAGTGTGCGTGTGCGTTTGTATGCATTTATCAGGAAAAAGTACATTTTTCAAGAAAATTTCACGACGACTTGGAATATTTTTTAACATTATTTCCATATATTTCCCTCTCCACTTCAACTAACCGTGTCCCGTGTGAAACCAAATTCCATTTTTTCCTAAATTTGTTTCTAGAAATTGAAAAATAATGTAATTGGTATATCAAGATTCTAACTTACAATTGTTCTTTACCTCGATATATATTAATAGTGTTATAGAAGATATTTATTTATTTATTATAATTAATATGCCTGATCGTAAGGGAGATACGTTCAAGTGGTGTTAAATCTGCTTAAGAGCCTATTCCTAACCCAAAATTAAAATATACCCAAGTTGTACCTTGTAAGACGGAAGAGAGTTCCACTCCTTAGCGGTTCTTGGAATATATGATTTACGCCGGAATACTGAAACGCCACTTAAATTTAAGTACAATTTAAACCGGTCCGATTTGACAGTTCGCCATACAATTCACTTAAGTCGTGCTTAAATTTAATTTGCGTATGAGTATTTGGCCGTTAGTGAATAGATTTGTACGGGATAAAGGTGCGTCAATCGTGTAAGATAGACTTGAAAATAAATTTTCAGAGCTGGGCCGTCACCCCGAGGCGCTGGTGGTGGCGGAGCGCGGGCGGTGCCGCGCGCTCGACGCGCTCCGCGGGACCGACCACCTGCATGGCGCTCACAGGTAACGGATGGAATCAATAAATATACCCAAATCACTCACAAGAATGATGAAATATTATCTCCGAGATAAAATTTGGAATAAATGTACTCGAATCGCTCAAAGTTGTTATTTTGAATAAATTGCTAAATTGCCTAATAGTAGTTAGTTTCTCTAGTTTTGTTTTTAACCAAAGTAAATGTTTCGAAGCTTAAAATATTTTCTGAATTGGTAAACGCTTACAGTTTGTAATTTTAATTTTGATAAAACTTTAGACCGTAAGAACGATATCACAGTAATGATCCATTTCGATTTTTTTACGAAATAAAATAATTTATATGTTCCTTACGCCTTCTGCACTTGTAAATTTTATTCAACGGAATAATACTCCAATCAGTCGAATAATATTAAACTTAATTCATTATTCCCTATAGAAATGTACCCGAAGATTCGAGCAAAGAACGTCCCGAGCAGTGGATGCCAAGCACAGTCGACGACATTCTGGAAGTTGTGAACAAGCAGAAAGCCCCCATTTTGTACTACAGCCTCGCTGCTGGAAGACTGTATGCCTGGTTGTTGCAGCCACATAAAGGTGAGACTCATAATTGTGAAATTGATTCGTGTTTCGTGTATAAAAATGTTCCAAAAAATTTTAAAAATACGTTGAAAGTGCTTAGAAACCTTTAGGCGTTGAACTACTTTATATTCTAAGTAAGTGGAAAAAAGTACCTAAAAAAATATCTTTGCTCCAGACACATGACAGTACTTTGTATATATACCTTAAACGAAATTAAAATTCTGATATTAAAAGTTTTAAATTAAATTAAAATATAGAAGTTGAAAAAGACAATAAGGTATCATAAAGCAATTGTGTTTAAGAAATGTTAATGTGTTTGCTTGGATATAAGGTATTCTCCGGTTCCACCAAGTGTCTCTGATGGAACAGTCTGAAGACGGCGACAACAGTCTTCCGGACATCAGCCCTGATGATTTACAGACTAATACAAGTAAGCATTCTCACCATTTCCCATTCAATTCAATAAAAAAATCAATTAAAAATTTCATTTTACATAACTTTTCGTTTTGTTTGCCATTCATACTTTTTACAGACATTTATAGAATTAAAATAAAGGCTGTATCTACTGTATTAATATAAAATGACGTGTCAAATCGTCAATGTCATATCGTACTCATAAATTCATTACAGATTAAAAATTATTAATCTAGATTATTAAAACAGATTATTATGTAGTCTTAAAATTATTTAATACAGCTTTAAGGTTTAATGAAAACAGTTACAACAATTATGCTATAATGTATTTTACTCCTTGTTAAAAATACAGGATGTTTTTTCTTAAACCTTGGATAAATTACCAAAATCGTATTACAATTTAATTTAATTATTAAATGTATACAAATTGTATTAGACGTGGGCAAGTTGGAGCGGTGTTTAGCAAAGTGGACGGTTGCAACAATTGAACTATAATATAAGAAATTTGGTATTTTACTCCTTGCGAAAATATAGGATTTTTTTAACTTAAGATTAATCAGCAACATCGTATTGTAATATAATTGTATATTACAATACGATAATGTTTAATGGAAACAAATTGTATTAGATGTGGGCAAGCTAGAGCGGTGTATATCGGAGTGGGCGAGCTGGCTGCGCAGCGCCGAGCGCGACGACGACTGGCCCGACGACCGCCCGCCCACCGGACTTGCGAGAATTGTATGCTATTCTTACTTATATTTCTAAAATTCATTAAATATTTTAATCATGCATTTATATTTTAAATTGTACTTGTAATTGGGAAGGACCTGACCGCTGAGATACAGTATTTATTCTAGTTCTGTAGTCAAAGTCAAAGTAAATTTTTAACCGGCTTCATTTATTACATTGTACATGCTTATGTTAAAATCACTCTTCAGATCTGTTGAGTTTAGTTTTTAGAGTAATATCAAAGTTATTTAGTTATAACTTTATGTCACTGATGTAACTCAATAGCCTTTTTCCAAGCAAGCCCAAACCGACCAACTCATTATTAATCTGTAAAACATCCTGTACATTTATATTTTACCATCCAGGTGAATCGTAACCATCTGCTGAATTCGTCCAACTACTCGCTAAGTTCGTTGTTCAGCGTGGGCTCTGTAGGTGGCTCGGTCGCCGGCTCTGTAGCCAGCCTCCAGGGATCTACCAGGTGAGATATTTATCTATTTGAAAATGACCTATATTATATACGTTTTTAATCTATAACATAGAAATGGATCAAAATGTGTTAGTAAGTGCATAAATCGATAACAATTGAACCGAGAATTATGTAATAATTCTTTTTTTAGAATATTTGTGGATGAACAAGGATACTTTTTAAGCAAAAAAATGGTAGGAGTAGGGTTTCGGGGAGGATAAGTACAGCGTGAACGAACCTTTGGGCGGGCTAGTAATTATGTTGTTTCTATCTATAATATATATTCCATCTATAATGAATCTTTTAGTTATGAAAATGAGATAATTTAAAGCTAACATAAGTACATTATGTTTATCAGATCTAGCATGCACGGTCCCCGCAAGAAGCAGCCATCGTGGCAAGGCCCGCCCTGTCTCACCACGTTGTATCAAATGCTTCTGGCTCCGTTTGAAGATTTGCTGCCAGCGTCGTGTAATAATAACCACGGTAAGCGTTTTTTTTTTATGAATTGTTATTTTGTTAACAGTTATAGTATTCGTAAACAAGTATCTACATACGAGTGTAATAGGCGGTTTTATCGATTGGCAAAGTTAAAAAGAAGGAAGAGAGGAAATGAGGAGTTAGAATTTTCGTAATTACGCATCGTATTAAAATAATAGGTATAATACAGTTTCCAAAATAGAAATAGCTTGAACAATAACCGATCCTCGAATGGATTGCAAAATAAAAAGAAAATATATCTATACTAATATTATAAATAAGTAAAGTTTGTGTTTGTTAAATTGTAAGGGGTAGTCTCGGGTTCTACTGAACCGATTTAAAAAAAAATCACCAATAGAAAGCCACATTATTGCCGAGTGTCTAGGCTATATAAAAACCGAAAAGGATAATTAACATTATGCACGAAGTGGGCTCGAGTCAGCTAGTCTATACATATAATAAAAACGTAACGAGTCGCTGTTTGTACATGGAAGATATATGAGAAAAAATATTATAGGAGACCTTTATGAACGCAATAGAACCCAAAACAATGATTTTTGGAATCTTTGTCTGTTTGTCTGTTTGTTTGTGCACGCTAATCTCAGAAACGGCTTATCCTATCTAGATGAAGTTTTCAATTATATATTGTGGTAAGCTTAACTTAACATTTAGTGTTTAATTCATGTCAATCGGTTGATAAATACAAAAGTTATGGCAATTTAAAGAATCACGTTGAACTTGCTGAACGTTTGTTGGCGCGGGTTAGGCATTTTCAAAAATGCTGCCCAAAGTCACTTTTCTACGCGGGCGAAGACGCTGGCACAGCTAGTATAAAATATATTTAAAGGTACTAGTTTATTAAAGTGAGGATCGTTTATATCTATTATGTTATGTAAGTTCATTTATCTCAGTTCCATGAATATTGCAAGTGGCAAGCAAACCCACGCAGCTTTCGAGAATTTCTGTAACGCCATAATTCTCGTAATGTACTAATGATCCTTTCAGAGAGAATATTCTAGATAAAATGGATAAACAGGATTATTCTTGATAAACAGAACCGCTTGTATAACTTCGCTTTGTCGAGTTGCAAATTTGAATCCCTTCTCTAAAATCGCACAAATGATTTCATCTATCATTAAATAATTAATTAATCTTTCTATTTCGTAAAAGCAAATTTTATAAATAGACGATAGAACTTTTCTTTTTTTTTTAAGTCTCATCAGATATGAATTATTTTACGTCAAAAATTTATAAAGCCAGATTAACAACAAACACAGCTTGAAATATTTTCTTACCGCTATTCGTATTAGACATTAAAAAATTATATATGGGCCTTGTAGACAAGTTTTGTTATGTACTACAATGAAAGCTTACTTACGGTACATGAGTAATATTTTACACATTTATATTGACTTACCCTATCGAAAGCTTCAGTGGACTCTCGCAAAGAGGCCAACAGGTGAAGGATCACATCCGCTACTGTCTGGCGCAACAGCACCGGCTTGTTCATAGCCGTGAAAAGATTCGCGATGTTATCCACAGACACTTCTATCAAAATGTCGAACAATTCGTTCTCCTGGTGACAATACATTGTATATGTAAGTAGGTGTTTATGTGTTAAAATAAACCTTCGAAATAGCTAGCGGTAAAAAGGTAGCTAGGTAAAAAGCGATCGAGCTTTAGGATAAAGTGAAAATTATAAAGATTGAGATATCCTTTTTTATAATTTAAGCCTAACTGTCTCGTAACCTTGCCCGCATCTTTAAAATTTCTGAATAAACTAAAAATTATTAGTTATGTTTTTACAAAAGAACGAAAGCTTCAGCTTTAATTACCTACATTGAAATACGCAGTGTTACAATTATGTAACACTGCGTATTTCAATATATTAATATGACATATGTGTATATGGTTTCAGGAATTCACAATTTATACATGAATAAGCAACGCTTTCAAATAAAATAATTATAATTTCCACGAAACAGATATATATATATATTTATAGATTTCAGTATGTTTCTACATACACGTTTGTTAAAATCATATTGTTACGAAATAATTTAATAAAATGAATCATGATAATAGTTTCTAATTCCTCACGATCGTATTATCTGAAAATCTTGTATCTCGGGTACATTTCTAAGTCATAAAGCAGGCAGATCCGTATACACGCTATACATTGAAACGCGAACTTTTGCGTCGAAGCGCAGTTTCTCACTTCTCGGGAACTTGTTGATATTTGAGTACAAGTTTATTTGTAAATTAAATTCTTAAGCCAATATAACAGTATGTAGTGCAGTATGTAGTTTTACATTGTAATGCCAGAAAGATACCTCTTTAAATTCTCTTCACTTAGATAATAAATAAAAGTTTGAAAGATGGTTTGTTGGTTTGAAGACGTCAAAAACTCTAAGTTTTAAAAATCTTCATAGTTCAAAGTCACCTTACATCTGCGTATCAAGCATGACGTGTCATTTTAAAGTTTTTAAATTTTATATGCAAGTTTATAAGTAATTTATGCTGGAATACTGAAACGCAACTTAAATTTAAGTACAACTTAAACCGGTCCGATTTGACAGTTCGCCATACAATTCTGTCAAAATTACAAGTCTTAAGGCGTGCTTAAATTTTATTTGCGTATGAGTATTTGGCCATCAGTTTATTAAAAAAACTCCTAAATTCAGCAATGAGAATCTTCATTATTATTTTATTATATATCATATTTTATAAAACGAGTAATTATTGATTTTAAAAGTACCGTAGTCCACACATAACAAAGTTAAGGTCGCTACAGGCGCGAAAGGATTTAATCCGGGCACCATCAACCCGTATTAGGGGTCTACAGATAAGTCATCTCTCTTAATAAAAAATAATATCACGCACACGAACAAATTATTCAGGAAATTGTCATTGCAAAGTCTTAATGTTTCTAAATGTGGGATTGATTTGTACAACGAAAAATCACACCCACTTTATGTGTAAAGTAAGTTCTGAATAAAAACCTGATTTTACATAGCTAAGCTAACTCTCACGTTTGTGGTTCTTACCATTCGGATGATAATCTACGAAAGGACGGATGAACGTACATAACGAACCCATAAGGGTTTCGAAACGTAATCTTAAAATCAAATACATACATTAACCTTTGGAAATTGTATATCTACACGCACGTAGCAAAGAAATCAAGGCCGTAATAAGAATATGGTAAATTCTCTTTTAAAGAGAGAACCGTGGGGCACAGCAAGTTAAAACCAGTAGAAAAATGTAAAAATACACCCAAAGAATTCAATCAAAGTAAGATACGAATTTAAAATGATTAAAAATGGAATAAACTTGTTATTTAAGAGCGCTTCAGCAATGCAGTTATTTCAGTGGCAGTAATTAAGGTGCAATGGTTTTCCTGTCAGTATCGGTCGCTTGTGATCGTGAACCATTCGTTTACTATTGTATCTAATACATTGCATTGCCTCTTGTATTGTTCACTCAAAGGAAGTTTCCTATGCGATTGAAGGTAAGTTCTTAAACGACTTGCAACGACATAGCTCCTTTAATACATGTTTGAATTTTTAAGACGCGTGCAAGAGTATCATCTGATGGTAACCTAACATTTTCAAGAATACGACTTTCGCAATTTTGTTGCTTTTACAATAATTAAGGAAATATGAATAATTAGGTACAATTATCAAATATAAAAAACGAAGGTAGTAAAGTATGACCCATATATTACTATCCTTCCCATTCTGTCTTACTCATCATGAAGAACATTGATGGAGTCGTTTCTCTGCGAGCATCTGGGTACATATGGGGCCGTCCATTAATCACGTGATCTTTTATTTAGCAATTTTTGTTCTCCTCCCCTTTGGTGATATGTAGTGAGATTTAAAATTGCCCCCCAAAATAAGAACCCCCATCCAAAATCACGTGTATTTTTAGAAAATACCTACAAAGAATCTCAATTTTTTCCGAATATTAAATACGATATAAAGTATAATCTTATTTTATTTTGACATTAAGGACCATAATAAAAATGTCTAGACAGAAAGGTTGCAGGTTGATAGTTAATATATAAAATTACAATGTGTTTGACAAAAAAAAATCAATACACGTGATATCTTATTAGACCCACCTGAGGGTGGGTCTAATAAGTAGCTGTAAGTAATAAGTAGCATGCACTCCTACAAGTTATGACATTTTAAATTGCCAATTGACTGATGTATATTAATATATAAATACATAAGTATTGAGTCAGTTTACGACGTGAGAAATAAAATATAATTTAATTACAAAATGTGAGCAAATCGACATTATAAAATATTTCAACACTATCCATTATTAAAACATGTATGTTATTATATAATTCAAACAATAAGATTATTTCCCCCTCGCATTGTAGCACTATGACTACATTTCAAATGAATTATAATTTTAAATTGGAATGTGTTATTCAAATTTTTTGTCGACTTGTCGAGTATCAACCTCTGTAGTGTAGAGTATCAACATCCAGAGGTTTATACTTATTAGATTATTACAAAAGATCCTGCCTACTACTGCCGTTAGTGTTTAACAATTGTAACTTGCTAGATGGTTGCTATTAGTAAATTTTTATTTTTTGTATTTAATTTTTATCTCAGTACATATGGATATTCACTGGAAAATACCGCTTCCTAGCGAAGATTTTTCCCAAATCCAAAAAACCGTCTAGCAAACTAACTTTATCTCCGTACATATGTATATTGACTGGAAAATACCGCTTCCTAGCGAAGATTATTCCATAATCCAAAGAAACATTTAACAAACTAACTTTGTCTCCGTACATTTGGATATTGCCTGGAAAATTCTGCTTAAGGCCGCCAATTGGCTGAATCGTATTCTATGTATGTGTAGTTGTTTGTCAATAAATAGCATTTATTATGTGTAGTCCTTTCATTTGTGTGATTTGGCAATAAAGAGTTCTTATATATTTATTTTGTATTTTCTGTGCATGTATAGTCCCTTTGTATTAATAGTCTTTTAATGTGTATTCCTGTTTGTTTGTCAATATAGAGTACTAATCTACGCTAACATTATAAAGAGGAAAGATTTGTATTTTTGTATGTAACGAATAAACTCAAAAAGTACTGGACCGATTTTAATAATTATTTTTTCATTAGAAAGCTACATTATCACTGCGTAGGTAACATAGGCTATATTTAGTACTAGATTAATTTAGAAATCCTTATATCTGGACCTTTTTATGTCTCGCCGTGCGAAGCCGGGACGGGCCGCTAGTATATCAGCTATATAGTATGTTCTGTGTATATTTGTATGGTCCTTTTATTTGTTATTTAACTAGTACTTATTAATCTATTTAGTACGTACCTCGAGAGCCTTAACGAAGCAGATGATCCAGCTGCCCAGCGCTGGAGTCCCATGCCACTCGGCCAGCCAGCGGTACAGGCACGAGAGCGCCGACCGGAGCCCCGCGCCCGCCGGGCCGCTCTCCCGCTGCTGGACAACCCACCGCGCCGAACATAGCCCGGCCTCCGCATCAGACTCATCTATCACTATCAACACTACCGACGTCGCCGGACATGCGTCTGATTCTGTTGATACAATATTTAATGTGAAAAGTTTGTTTGTTTTAACGCACTAACCTCAGTAACTACTGGTTCGAACTGATTTTTTTTTGTGTTGGATAGTCCATTTATCGAGGAAGGTTAGAACACAAGAACAGTCTTAATATAGCATCAAGCTCGTCGAAAAGCTTTTTGGATTATTACATCTATATCTATACTAATATTATAATGCTGAAGAGTTCGTTTGTTTGAACGCGATAATCTCAGGAACTCCTGGTTCGTATTGAAAAATTATTTTTTATTTAAAAGGCCATTTATCGAGGAAGGCTTTAGGCTACATAACATCACGCTGCGACTAACAGTAGCGAAGAAATAATGGAAAAATAAATCGACGGGGACGAAGTCGCGAGCAACAGCTAGTACATTATACAGGTTAAGTATCCTAAGCAGATAAACTGAGAGTGCTTCATGAGGTTTGTTCAAAAAACATGTTTGAATACAGTCAACTTGCAGTTAATTAAACTAAGCACATTGCTTTTTTATGACACAATATATAAAATTTATCCATGCTTCATTAAAAAAATTCAAACATTCTTTCTTTCTTTGCTTATTTTCTAGGTTGCCTGGTAGAAATCACTTTTAAGGGATAAGGCCGCCTTTTACGCCTAATTTTGTACTTTGTATTAGTTTGTACTGTGTTCTTTTCTTATTATGGTGTAATAAAGTGTAAAATAAATAAATAAAAAAAGGCCAATACAACATTATATTCTCAAGTTTACTACTACCTCAATGTAACTTATTTACTGATACTTACGCGGATCAGAAATATATGAATAAAATTTATCCATAACAGCTGTAATAATCTCATGACGAACATCGCAGCTAACAGTATTTACAATTCTCAGTAGAAACTCTTCTATTGACCGCAACAATTGCCATAGTTCTTGTTCTGTACCATTTGCACGACCTGATGGATAAAATGTATATTATTTGTTAGATCATTTTAAAGGGAAACATGTATTTCTTTATAAATGAACCACTTAAAAACCAGCCTTTCCTCTATACATGTGCTTATATCTATTGTTTTTTATTTTAAGAAAATAATTATTTTCTTTTACCATTTGTGTGTTATACAATTTACTAATTATTGTTGTAATATTTTGGGTTTTACCAATGCAAGTACTACCTATTTATGTTGATAAAATCCTTAAATCATGCAATATAACAATGTACAAGCATTATTATGAACTTAAAACTGTTTCATACTTACTTAGGCATTTAACAATATCCTGACAATTCCTCATGAGCTCATGTGGTGGTGGTAGGTATGTGGGTTGATCATTCATTAATTGAATATATTGTGCCAATATGGCGAGATCAAGTTGCTTTCGGTTATCAGCAACCAACTCATGCTTTTTTACAGCCATTTTTTTGGTAAACCTGTAACAAGATATATTTTTCTTCAGTTTAAAGAACACTATTTCTTAATAAAACAACTGACATTTCACTAACATGACAAAAAATTTGAATTTAATAAACTAAGACATTTATGTAGGGACTCTTGCATGTAGTTTATTGAAAAATAAGAGAGGCAGGTACATTGCATTCTATTGGCGGTGGTCATAGATAAAAGATTTCTATTTCAAGAATTTCTGATATTTATTCAGTGAATTCAACTCTGTCACTTTTTGGGAGTTTATTATATAACTGTTCCGCCAAAAAGAAATTAATATGATACTCAAGTGTTTTTTTAATATTAACAATAGAAGCAAAATACAAACCTACCAACCTCTAGTAGGTTTAAATTAACATCACAAAGAATGACCTAAATGTATACCTTAGTTTATTATTAAATCTATACAAATAATGTATAGACTATAGAGTATACGAGTGAGTGAGAAACACTGGTGTATTGAACTACAGCTCAGGTTTAATATTTTATTATATGGCAGAAATATTTATAATAGTAATTGACTATTTAACATTATGTTAAAGAATGTGTAACAGATACTCCAGCCCAACCATGAGAAGCAGCTAGTAGGGAATTTAATCGAGTGTGGTTACTACAGTTTTTCCTGTATAAATTTATATAACCATGAGCCATGTGCATCATCTCCCATTTGGCCAATTCAAACTTAGCTAGTGTTTCAGCTGCCTTTACATGATATGTATGTAATAATGTGAAATAAAACCAGCAAATACATCGTAATGAATATATTTTGACTATACTTTTATACTATTAGAAGAAAGATTTGATTGTTTGTTTCAATTGAATAGGCTCCAAAAGTACTGATAGCTAGTTATAAAAATCGGAGCAGATATAGTCTTATCACGGGATAAACATAGGCTACTTTTTATTGTGATAAACACTTGAATAAGTGGAAATAGAGTACGAAAGTTTTTATGGGAACTCATCATTATGACGTTGAGTTGTCAAATGATCCCGGCACACCATAAAACTATACCTTCAACTTAAAAGAAATTCATATCAACAACATATTCTTTAAACATTCAGAAAGTGTGTTTTACATTGAAAATATGTTCTTTAAGGAAGATTATTGATTTTGGGTGTCAAATATTTTATGTGTGCTCAAGAATAATCAAATATTGCAAAATAATTGTTATAATCACCCATTATAATACCTTTTAAATTAATCCTGCAAAGCTGGCCTGCTAGTAATATATACCTAAGTTTATTACTTGTGTTTCTTTTTTTTATAATCTGATTCGCTAACTTTATCTGTCACCATTTATTAATGAATTTTACAAAGGTACACTATTTAATGTTTGTTTTTGGATTACAAAAATAATTCATAAACTTTATAGATTAGTTAAAAAAACATTTATCTTTAATTACAATTGGAATAAAATAAGACTTACATCTATTCTTATATTCTAAAATATATAATGCGATAATATGTTTTAATGCAGAATGTCTCATAACACGAATACTAGACTCAATATGTAATCAAAAGAAATGTGAATTCAGCGACACTCACTTACCTTCAATATTTCTTACAGCAAATATTTAACACCTTCAACAATTTTAATTTTATGTATATCTATAACATCGTAGATCATTTTATTAACATATTCACATAAAAAATAATGTCGCAGCCATGCATGGGGAAGTTCTTCGATTTCATCAACAAAAGAGACCTTCCAATGTGTGACTTCACTATACCTACTATACCCACATATATTTTGTTATATTAGCATTTTTCAACGGGAATAGTTATACAAAAGCATCAGAACTTAGAAGATGTTATTATTTTCTAGCTACATTGACAATCACTTGAAAGATTGCTGTTCTACAAAACTTTAAATCCCAGTTGCTAAATTAATAATTTTATCATAAAACTAAAACAATAAATAGGTAGGTATGTATGAAACACAAATGTCACAATTCACTTCATAGTTCACAAGCAAACATAGAAAGTGGTAGTCTATGCCCTATAGTAGCTATTAAACCAATGAAAATATCTACTACTTTTTAATGAGTAGTTTGTTGAGTCAAGATACCAACTTAAAAGAAGCTTGTAACAATAATAATATGTGAAAAACAGTTTAAAGAATAAGACATTTTGTAAGTACTAAGTATAATTTTTTAAATGTTATCAACAAATCATAGTTCGCTTCATTACACTATTATGTTTTGATATACTTTTATTATTATTAGACTATTGCATTATGTTTAAGTTTAATACATGTAATTAAAATAGGATGATAGGTGAAATACTTTGTTTTAGAAATAATGTAATCTCATTTATTGTTCTTGAAAGCCATAGACAGCAGATTAGTGTTAAACACCGATTTTATATGCAAAGACTATAGACTTTTCAGACACTCATAAATAAAAATTAAAAAGTTGAAAAATAATTGATAACAAACAGTATAAATTTGGACCAAAAAAATGAAATAAAAAGTATAGGCTACAAAACTTCACATTAAACTGTGTAGTTTTCAAAGGTGTATTCGATTAATTATAATATGTAATGCAATATTTCATTTCAATTGCGAAATTAATAAGTGCAGACGCAGTAGATTATTATGGATGCTTCGGCATCCCTAAAAGCAGAAACGGAATATAATGAATTATACAGTGCTTACGTTAAAATAGAGAGCTCACTTCAACCGAAGAATAAATATAAAAGTTCAGTGATTAAGTACACTCGGCTTTCAGAACTGGACTTGAATTCCAAGGGTAAGAATTACACTATTTACTTTTAAAATTCTTTTTTCATCTTATTTTACGAACACAATATTATTTACAGATTTTACAAGTTATTATTACTGAAACCCAGTCCAAGCTGTTTGCTAAATAAACAATTATATATAATATTATAAATGTAAAACCATTCTTACAAAAGATAATAAAACGTAATTATTGATTAAAGTTATGAAAATTTTAAGTAATTTAATCTTCATGTGCATTACATGCATACACATTCTGAGAATTTTAGAATAACTACTTTGTATTTATAGGTTATCTTAAGGTTTCAATTCAACAAGAAGAATTATTAATGTATTTTTTAACACAACATAACGAAATTTATATATAATAAATAGTATTTTGTATATAACTTATATGTTGATATTAGATATCTTGTCAGTCACTTGTAGTGGTCTTGTTGTAAGCTAAAGAAATGTTGTTTCCACATCATACTGAACAAATATGTTATTATTGAATTGCTTGAGATACACAAAAGTACTCCTTTAGTCTATTTTAAAAGTGATGAGAAATGAAACACAAATATCACTATTAAGTTTAATAACAGTATTAAGTACAATTTATATTCTAACTAAATATTGTAATTTATATGTACTACATCACTAACATGTATATGAAGATGAATAGTTTGTTAGTATGTTGTAGTGTTTTAGTTGACTACATTAGTACACCATTAGTAGTTTATATTTTAGAAAAAGTGTAGTCTCTAGCCTCCTGTAGTTGTCCTCCTTATAACATAGAACACCAATCAAATCTGCTCAAAGTTAGTTAATAACATACACCAAAAAAAATTATTCTTATTATAACAAAAAATATATTTTAAAGTTGTTCAGTGCTCTTTGTTCAGAGAAGAACATATCAAAGTACTGTCTTATTAATACTATCAAGGATTCAAGCTTACACTTTCTCAAAAACTACTTTTTTAGGGTCATGGTCTGAAAAAAAATACTCGTTTGAGCCAAGATTGCGCCGTATGATTGCACTTGAAGAGCCAAATGTAGTTACTACCAGGTCACTGAAATCGAATGTAGCACTTGTTCCAAAAATGTCGACAACTGGTTACTCTAAAAGAAAAATTGTCACCATTGAAGAAGATGAAGAGAAGAGCCTTCATCCCAGATTTTGTATGTATATCTTCTTGCTTTTTTATACCATTATGTAAAGGTTTTTTGGTAAATTCTAATATACATTATATTGAGTAGTATTTAAAGTGTCATTAGTTTTATAATGTTCCCAATTGGACAATAAAGTTAATTTAACTTTTAGCTTCACATACAACACTTATTTTTCAGCCCAGGGTGTCAAAACGTCCTACTCAAAAATGGTTAACCGTGCAGTTGAGACTGGACTAAAAGATCAGAAGTTAACAAACAGATCAACATCAAGACTGTCAAACCCAGCCAAATGTATGCAGACATTTCTTTTCCATATTTATTTATTTTATATTGGGGCCTAATTTTTTGTTTTTTTTTTAAGATTCACCCGACAACAAACAAAATAATAAAACAAACCCCATAAACACTAGGAAAGAAATGAGTGTACCTAACTTCAGAAGTAGACAAACAAAGGAAAATGATCCCAATACTAAAGAGAAAGGTATGTACAAATAACTAAACATTTCACATCAATTAAATACTCTGTCTGGTATCATATAATATTTTTAATTTTATAGATCTGCAACGTAACATAAGAAACTCAAATGTGAAATCTAAAATTGTTCAAAATAAAAGGCTAACAACAAGTGACAGTGAAAAAGCAATACAAGTAATAAAAAACAAGTTAAAAGAAGAAACGAAAGATAGCCCGGTTATAAAACGAATAACGCCTAAGGAGCGGCTCAATAAAGCGTCACAAGAACTGCCTAGAGTTAAAACCAACTTAATAAAAGAAATTAGTGAAAGGAAAAAGCCTATTACTGTTATTCATGTTCCACTTGAGGAGGATTTAGAGTTGAAGCAAGGTCTCTTGAAACAAATAATGACTGATGAATACATAGAAACTGATTACCGCCAAAACTTAGATGATTGCATCAGTTTTGAAGATATTACAAGTTACAAAGATGTGAATGTGGGCACAGATCGTATTGAAAAAGTTGATCAAGTAACTGAAACAGTCTGTGATTTTACAAACAGTCAGTCAATTAGTAGTGAATTAAAAAATAAGAGCACATTTGATAGTCTCAAAATACCAAATGTAACATTAATAAAAGATAAGGAATCCAAAGAAAACATAGTCAATTTCTCTAGCCAATCACTACCTAATCTCAAAACGCCAGAATTAAGAATAACTCCCAATGTTAAGGAAACTATTGTAAATGAGTCATGCTTTAGAAAAAGCACTTCCTATATTATTAGTACTGCCACAGTAACATACACAACAAAACAAAAAATTAACTTCCATGTTGTTGAAAATGAAATTGATGTAAACCCATCACCTTGCCCAGTGACATATCCAATAAATGTTATATCGGTTTATAAAAATGAATTAAAAGATAAAACAGAAGAAAAAATAATAAGTTCTCAAGACTCAAAGGATAGTAGTCAAAGTGATGATGAGGGGCAACCTCACCATAATAAACGAACTGGATGCATAGATAACTGCATCAGCAACACATTAGTGAAGCCATCAAATATAATAAGCTCTATACACACTGACAGGAGTTTGTTACGTGACGACTACATCAATGAACAGTTTCAACGGGAGTTAAATTTTATCGACTCGTTTCTTGAGTCCCTACAGTATTTAGAAAAATGTTCTTTAGCAGAAAATAGAATAACTCAAAGTAGTGTAGATGATTTAGTTAATAATCCATATGATCTGAAGAAGTTAGAGTACGATTCATTTTTCACCAAGTTTGATAATAGTCATAATATTGACGATTGCGAAACAATGGCTTCAAAGAGTCTTTGTCTGGTAAGTGTTTCATTTTAAAAGGTAAACAAATTATTTCACATTACAATTTGTTAATATGCAGTTGTGAAAATCATTTTTTATTTATAGTGTGAATGATAATGTAATAAAGATTTGATATTTTTTCATTCCAGCTTAACTTACTCATTCGCGATGAGCAAAAAAGAGCTAAGAATCTCTTATTCGTATTAAAGATGCGAGAAGATGCCCTAAAAGATTTCACGAAATCTCAAATTCTGTGGCTCGAAAACCGAAAAAAGCAAGATAATACCGATATTTCAACTTTGAAGAAAAAACAGCGAGGCGCACTACTAAAATTACAGCACGAATGCGGTGAAATGCAACGTATGCGTAAAGCGTTGCTGACTCTATCAGAGAAACGTAAAATAGCTCTAATGAAAACAAAGCGAAATATAGAATTGAAATTCACAAATCCAGTAGACGTAGAACAGATTATTTTAGAGAAAAAGAAATTGAAAAGGAGCACATCATCCGATAGAAATACGGCCCCCTTGAAATGTTTCGATTTATCAAGCAGTGGATGTGAAGAGAGTACGACATCGCGGCCAAAATCTATCACCCCAGTTGGTATTCTGAAACCATCTACAGATTGCTCTCAAAGTGCTGAGAAATGCGTACAAACCGGCGACAGCATCCTATGTACAACCACAGTAAACCAATCCACCAGCACCGCTGACGAAAACTTCGTCGTAGTTGACGGCGGCTACTTGAACATCCTCTTTCAGAATCTGACACTCCCCGAAATTTTCAGTAGTGGAAAACAGTACGAAGTAAACGAAGAGGCTCTTAAAAATATTGTAGCGACAACAAACAGCAAGCATAAAAACATCAAAGAGGGAGATGTCATCATGAAATTTATGGATCTGCTTAAAAGTCAGGATACGGAACGTTCCAGTAGTCCGTCAACAGCGCGAAGTTTGGTAGAGGAATTGGATTTGTACTACAAGGGTTTGACGGATAAGGAGAAATCTCCCCCACCGTCGCGCGAAGTTAGTGTTACCTGTGAGACGAAGGATGTGGGTGTTCAAGAGAGCTTAGAACCAGAGGTGAAGGAATGTCTTAAGGAACCCTCCTTTACACTCGTAAAGGAGGGTTTGCCACCAGAGAAGGCAGAAGAGGATGTGTCTATATATGAGATATTGACGGCATCTATAGAGACTCAGTGTACTAAAGGAAGGGACGAGACAAGTGCCAGTGTAGCTGGTCCACTGCCAGTTCCAGCCGGTGCCGCTGCAGTGACAGACTCACCGCCTCCAGCACCTGTCCAAGATCAGGTGCTCTGGAACATTTCCAAGTCTTCCTCGTCTACGTCGCCAGGTATGTGAATAAGTATATTATATATATAATAGAATAAACTTTGATATCATATCATTTTTATGTAGCATACAATATTTCAAACCATTGCAAATTAAATAACTTGATGAATAAAATACTTGCTTATAATGTTGGTTTTACTTCAAATAATATATTTTTAATTAAATTTTATTTAACTGTAATCAAATAGTAACAAAATATACAAAGCAATGGCTGTGTTAACAGACATTTATAACGAAATTAAAATTATAAGTATGTTTATTAGGAGAAAGCAGTAGTATATGCAGTCCAGTATTATATCCCAGCGTCTCTTCCCTGGCGTCGCCTGTGATCAGCGAGGCAGAGGAATTGCGAAGGCAACAGCTCGCCATCGAGAGAGAGGTACACTTCTATAACTAGAAATCCAATATCTTTTCAAAATTATACTAGTATGTAAACTTGAATTTGTTTGAAAAAAAAATCTCAGAATTACTGACTTACAGTCTTGTCAAAGTTGTTAAAAGTTTTGTGTCCTTAGCTTTATTTTGTCTCAAGCACACATTAATATGCTTAACTAATATATTGTTTTGAATATTTCAGATAAAAGCCCTAGAGCAGCAGCAGTGTCAATTGTTAGTAGTTCGCGAGATACCGGACAAGCCTCCACCTCCATACACGCCTCCATCCGAAGCCAGGTCTCTGAAGCCAAGGAAATTCACCGTAGACGCTGCCACAGAGGAAAAAGTCAATAACTATCTAGCTGAAGCCATCTCAGCGTTCGACGAAGGCGAATCTTTCGATACCTTCGTCAAAGATTTCTGCCAAGAATCTCTGGAGAGCCATAAGAGGGAGTGCGGCGACAAGTTTTGGGACACGTGCCACGATTTACCGCCGAAACCGCAGTTAGACGCAGAGAAGTTGGCCAACAAAACCACTGCCGAATTGACAGAAGTTCTCAGCGCAGTCACTCCAACTGCAGTTTCGGGTGAGTTTTTATTTATTTATTTATCCCTAGACGTGCCCTACGATTTTACCCACGTAGTTCCCGTTCCCGGGGCAATACCGAGATATAAATAAC
>DWAJ01002125.1:0-18852 GCA_018238005.1 Eurema mandarina
TAGCTCGAAACAATATTCTAGGAAAAGCGTCATCGCTTTGATAACTGACTGATATTGTAATCGAAACAAAACGGCATGAAATAATAGGAAGGGTTAGTTTTCTATAGACGTTCATAGGTTCCTAGGTAACAGGGCTTACAACTTAGTCTTTAGGCTTAAGTCCAATGACTTAACTTACCTACAGGCTAAATACTTCAAAAGTACCTATATTAACATTGAACAACCCAATACATTCTAGTATTTGGTGTTCGATATACCGATATATTATGTATCTATTTATAATAAGAAGAGGCTCTTATTCGAATACGATCGCTGTCGATTTTGACTAGTTTCGATACAGTTTTAGATCAACATCAAATAAAACAAATCGTTTTTGTTAATGTTTAGACAACAATACGATCAACTGACGTTCGATAGAATTCGATATAAGAGTAGCTTAAGTTCCATAACTTAGAAACCGATACTAAAATTGTCCGAGAATGACGACGATTGCATTGGAAGTAAAGTTTCAGCTTTATTTCCCATTTTTCTCTGTAAACTGCTTTTGACCTATATAATTCCTTTTTTTAATATTATGACAAACAAATGTGTTACTGTTGTGAACCTTGTTGAATAATATCTTTGACTTTCACGTTGACTTATAAGCTACTACTTAAATTGCCGTCATTTAAAGTTTTATTAACTAATTGTATCGAATACTATTATTCTCATGCGAGCTTTGCGAACAATCAACGTATTCGCTCACTTGTCTAATGATATCTTCACGGAGACAAGTTTTACACATGATAAACTTCGAAGCTTATAACTTAAGTGTAATTGAGATGACTTTGAACAAGTTTCGACGCGACATTGAAATCGATGCAAGGGTTTCTCATCGCTTTGTTGTAGTTCCATTTCTATTATTATAGAACTACGTATGTGGTTATGTTATATACGTAATTAAATTGTATTGTAGTAAAATCCTGACGACGACTGTTCTTACATAGTATGTGTATTACTAGTTCTAGTTTATCTAGTTTTAAGAATATTTGTTTGTTTGTATTACAAGGATCCATTGAGCGGTGTGCTCAGCGACAAAGCTCTTAAAGAAAAAAAATTGCATGATTTTTTATTTTATAGTAGGAGAGTGAGCAGCAGGCAGCATGTATTAAGTAAGTATTTAAAGTTAAATAAATTAAACCGTCACTGTTTATTATTATAATTTTGACGTTATTCTGAGTGGGTATTTAAGTATATAAGACTTTAGGACCTATTTAAGCGTTTTAATAGATTTAATAAACCAAGTATAAAATGGAAGATACATTACATTGGTTTTATAGTGAACTTATGACCCTAGCTAAGATATTTTATGACCGGAACATTTTATTAATGGCACGTTTGCTTGTTTAATAGAAGTGATGATCGTGTGAGTCCGATGATCGCGAATTTGCTTTTGCTCCTTTTTAGTATTTTACTTAGTGTAGGTTACTATTTTCTAGATCAAAAATACGGTATAGATATTTAAACTTGATAATGCCGCGGGATACTTCCAGTATTTAATGAGAATTATTATTGTTGAAATTCTTATGCAATATTTTGCTATATTTATAATGAATTATTATTATTTAGGTACTACAATTACTTAGTACCAATGTAGGTATTAATTTGTGTTATTAAGCTAGGTACATACAAAATGGTTATTCACCAATCATAAACAAGTGTTATATTGGGAAATTAAAAGTCATACGAATGGTATTATTAATAATGGTACTTACTTAATTTAGTTTGACAATTCAACTTTCATTTAAAGAACACCTAAATAAGTAATTACGGACAGAAAGAGGACGTATATATTTATAATAATATACATGTAATATACAATAAAGTCCTCAATATGAAACATTATGTCGACCGCAATAGAGTACAAACATATTATGGTATACAGTAATGCGTATTCAACCGTCCTTTCAAGACCCCAGTCTGCAGACATGTTAATAAACTCTAATACTTACTTCCCGATCCCGTCACGGCAGTCAAACACAAACACAAAATAGTCACACACAAATACATAATGCCACTGATCAATTCATGATACGTTCCACCCGAAGTCGAGCATCAATTGAAATGAAATGACAAACTTATCGTCCGGGTCACTGGGGTAAAGTAAATAATATTATCGCACAATTATCGCCAATGGTTTAGAAGTTAGTTTGTAAACGACAAAGATAATACCGGAGGGTACCGACGGGAAGCTTGAATGATCGAATTGCGTATGACAACCGTAATACGATACTGCTTGTATTTTGATTACGTGCAGGATATCCAATAAAAGTATTATTTCTTATAGCTTGGTTGTTCGTTTAAAGTTTTATTGAAGTATGCATTTCTCAATAAGTACTGTTAGGTATATGAAGACAGTTTATATGTTTAAACTTTAAAGTATTGACATTTAAATAATGTTATTGGAAATGCGTATCGATCGATGGGTATTTTGAGAAATAATTCTGACAGTTTATAAGGTACTTTGGTTATGGTAAGCGAATGAATGCATCGTAACAGTTGTAATAATTTTTGTATTGTTTTTATGGAATTATGTGGAATTCTTATGACCGCCATCTGTTTATTAAACAAATGCAACGATGAAAGTTACTTAAGATATGATTATTTTATCCTCTTTACACGACCCTTATTTATAGAATCTTCTAAGGGTTTTATTTTAGAAGACATTATTAGTTATTTTAAAGGTGTTAATATAATGTAGTCGTGATTTCTATATAAGCTGTATCTTATGAATGAAATCCTTCCGATTTAATCCATACTAATATTATAAATGCGAAAGTAACTCTGTCTGTCTGTCTGTCTTTCTATCACGCTAAAAATACTGAACCGATTAGTACGAAATTTGGTACAAATATAGTCTAGAGCCTTGGGAAGGACATATGCTTTTTTAAGTGGAAAAAAGGATTATAAGGAGGGGAAGGGGGGTTGAAACTTTTTATAGTTTAACGCTTTCACGACCAAACCGCTGAATCGATTGTAATGAAATTTGGTATAGAGATGGTCTAGAGCCTGAGATAAAACAGAGGCTACTATTTAACTGGAGGGTGGATGAGGGGGTCAAAGTTTATATGAAAGTCCACGCGGACGGAGTCGCGGGCAACAGCTTGTATTTAAAACGGTGCTTGGTTCCGACTGGTAGAATCAGTCAGTAGGTCAGTCAATAATCAGGATATATTTAATGTCTATAGAAGATGTATTGCACGAGTAGAACGCAATATTATCTATAGCTTGTAGCTATTTACGTTTAAATTTTCGTTATCTTCAACTATTTGATGACCAGGTCAATGTTTTAAGAAGCCCTCGGATAAAGGTTATCATAGAATAAGAATTGAATGTGGAATTATTAATAAATACCACGTGGCCTAAGAGGCGATTGTAATGTTAAGAAATAATTTGAGATTGATAAAAATAACGTACACAAGTCTGGAAATTAGTTTCGTATATACAAAGTTTAGAGGTAAATTTATTGAACCTATTGAGTGGTAAGATTTAGTCAGTTCTCCACAAGTCTTCTTTCTGTTGCGAGGTTAAAAATACGCAAAACTAATAACACATTTCCCTATATAATATTACTAGCGACCCAACCCGGCTTCGCTCGCATATATTATCCATGTATTATACATATAAACCTTCCTTAAGAATCACTCTATCTATTAAAAAGAACTGCATCAAAATCCGTTGCGTAGTTTTAAAGATCTAAGCATACATAGGGACAGACGGACAGCAATAGCGACTTTGTTTTATACTATGTAATGATAAATATTATTAATTGTTTCTTTAATTCAAAAACAATGTAACAACACTCATTTTTATGTTATTTTGTTTTGTACATTAATAACAATTGTATTTTTTCTTATTTTAAAAGAGCAATGTGTAGCTTATGTAGCATATAGTGTATAACATTTCCAATTTCTTACTACCGATAGCCTTATCCTCAGATCCTCTTATAGACTGAATCTACGTATCCCTCAACACAACTCTAAATTTTTCACACTTCTTTCACTATCCGTTCTATAAATCTATGGAACTCTTTACCTATCACCATTAAAAAAATATATGTATATTTGTATTTGTATTTTTATGTGTTTATGTATAATATGTGTAAATCTATCATTATCTTTCTTTTATTTTACACCACCTTTTTCTCTTGTCAGCTTTTCCTGGGTCTTAGGTTGTCTGGGAGAGATCACTGTAGTGATAAGACCGCGTGTTGTACTATTTATTTTCTTTCTCTTGCTGCTTGTTATGTTATTTCTTCTTGTGTGTACAATAAAGAGTTATTATTATTATTATTATTATTATAACATATAGCATATAGCATATAGCATATAGCATAAAGTGTATAGTGTGTTAAACCTCTAACAGCGACTGTCGACAAGCACGTAATGCAACAATTAGCGCCATTGCAATATTCATGAACGAGCGAGTTCTCTCAACCTCTGTAAGGCGTTACACGAGAAGCATATTGTGTATCTGTTATAGAAGGATATTTATAAGAGTTATTACTTATTAATATAATAAATAAATAATTGAGCACTTTCTTACGTAGTCTATTAAAAACGTTTTGGGCAATGCGATATAGAAAATGCAGAGTTGCACCAAATTTAATATAATATTGCAATAATATGTATAAGCAAAATATAAAGTACATTATATGCTTTTTTCAAAGATTAAATGTTTAAAAATTTGATGGAACCTATATAATATTTTATGAGAACAAAACATAATTAATATCAATGACCATCAATGACTTTTAATTCACTTCAGGATGTCACAAAAATTCACTTCAATATACATACCTTATAATAAATCCATACTTCCATACTAATATTATAAATGCGAAAGTAACTCAGTCTGTATGTCTGTCTGTCTTTCCATCACGCTGAAACTTCTGAACCGATTAGAACGAAATTTGGTACACAGATGGTCTCGAGCTTAAGATAAAGCATAGGCTAATTTTTAACTAGAAAGAAGGGTTATAAAGAGGGAAGGGGGGTCAAATTTTATAAGAAAGTCCACGCGGTCGGAGTCTGCAACGGAGGCAGCAACACCTAGTCTAAACTCTAAAATAATTCGATATCATAAGCGTTGTTTTGTTAGACGAATATTTGATATATAATAATTTATAATCGAATATTTGACTGACTGTAATTTAATAAAAAATGAAACTTATAATGGCAACCTTTATAATATAAGCAACATGTTAGACAGAGCAAAATATTTTGTTCTACGCTTAATTTAAATCAAAACCATTTTTTTTTCTTAATAACTACTCAACTGTTTCAATTGTAGTTCAAACAATTGTTGCTGTCCGAATATAAACAAATAAAAAAAAAACAAAATTAATTAAATAAGGACTTAGCTAATGATGTTATTTATATTCAGTGCAAGACCAGGGCAGTATGCAGTTCTGGGTAATCCTTAGACTAAGTGGTAATTACTAATTAACCTCTTTGCAAGTAACTGTTCAGATGTTTACATCGGTATATTTGCACGTACTATTTAATCTTGGATACTACTCGGCTAATTATCAGTAAGGAGTTTTGATATGTTTTGGTCGTTAGAGGTTATTGTTTTTAGAGTACTGGCTAGAAAATATCAGTGAACGATAAAAATTAAAAATAAAGAAGTCTTTAATTTGACAGATGAATTTAAATTAACAACTAATAGTTCTTAGTAATCGTTAATAGCTAATAGCTCGTCCATTAACTAAAGCCTTACAATACAATAACAAAAAATGTCGTAAACTATTTTATTTCTTATTTCTTTACACTCATTGGGGTTCTCATTGCATAACTCCAGCAGTTAATCGTTTGTAAGCGTTGGTGTGCTTTTTAAGAATCACCAGTCAATAACCATATATATGTAATACATATTTAGAAATATACAAAAGGGGTTCGCTTACGAAGCTATGTTTAGATTGTGCTAATATCTTAACAAATCCAGTAAGTGAAGTTATAAATACGTACTCCTTATAGAAGAGTTGAGCGTCGCTCAGAATAACTTTACTAACTACATGTGTAAGGCGCATATTTTGTTGGTTTAAATTAAATATAACCATATATAACTATACCAATAAACGATAAAAAATAATTATCTAGAATTTAAAATAGCTTTCTCTAATTAAACTGCTAAATACATCGTCGAGAATTAAGTCGTGCTAACACAATAGTAATATTAAGGCATGTAAGCCGTATGTCTAATTACAAGCGCGTACTGCACTCCGACGATGTCATTATGAATGTATGAAGGCAAGACGTGGTTTGCAAGCACACGACCTGTAGGTACAATGCTCCTTCCTCACCAACGCCTGCCCAGTAACACTAGACACCCGATCACCCCTATTGAATTACACCACTATAACAATCTACTAAGTACTCAAAGGACGAGGTATTTCATCTTACGCCGGGCGAAGATGGCCCTAGCACTTGCTTCGACGACAAAAAGTCGAAACGTGTGGGACTGCAGACGAACTCGTTTCACCATACATGGCACTCCTCGACAACTGGCTTCCCAACGCACCAACTCACATAATATTGTTAGCCGCCGATATCTTTTTATGTCCGATGCATTATTCGATACTCATTTAAAATTCTAACGTGAGCATATAAAGAAAGCTCGCCATTTCCATGCGGTTCCCTGTCGTCGCCGGTCGTCTTTCACGTCCGTCGTATAAGTATAATTGAAGTGCTTTATTATTCAAATTTATTACGCAAATTTGCTTTGGGAGGCTGCGCTGGTGCGCCCACGCATCCGAAATCGCGGGGGCGATCGAGGCTTCTGCGTTCAAACGTGCGCGCGCGGCGAACGTCACCGTGCGTTCGGAATTGAGGTAGATTAAAAATTTAAAAGTTTAATTTGAAAATAGAACGCGTAACGAGCCGGTTTTGACAGTCTGTGTCTATACGATCTGTTTGGAGACAAGATTTAAAATCGGATTAAAGGAAAAGTGTTTTTTGATAGCGGTGATCAATGTTTTTATGAATGGAGTGTAAGTGACGTCATGAATAGTGTTGTGGCTGGTGTCAGCGGTTCGGTGGGCGCCAATTTGTTGACAATGCGCGATCATTAGACTGGAAAGGTGAGTGTAATGCATTACTTGTTGGGGCAACAGTAAACGAGGATAATTTATTTACAGCCTCTCTAAAGCATAAGGTCTAGAGTCGCCCACATGCTGCCTACGTCTTTACGATACTAAAATATTTGGTGTTTCAATGAAATACGCAATTTTTTATGTTGTATTCCTATGTGCCTTTTTTATTAAATTTACCGTTTGCACTGAAATGAAATAAAAACTGTATTTGTAATACCTAATTAAATTACGAAATGAAACGAAATAAAATTAAGTATGGACAATATCTAATTAAAACTGAGGGTACATTGAAAAAAGTTTTCGTAGTGCACCGTCTTACAATTTTTTATCCAATATTTACAAAGTATAATGATTATATGAATATAGCAATATTAGCATAGTCTATATAAAAGGTTTACGTAATCACAATACAACGCTACCTATGCAGACTTGACTGACTCGAGGGCAAAAAATTGTATGAATATATTAAAACAACAAAATTTTAGCTATTCATAGTAATCATTCTAGTTTAATGCACACAAGCACAGCATATTTGAATGGGCGCGTGGGTGAGCGTAGACATAATGTCGCGACATTTCGAAATAATGCAGCCACATTACAATAATATAAAAATCCTTATCTGCATACATATAGGGTTCAAATTAACTCGGCAATATTAATAGGTTGCTAATTTTCATATTACTCCCTTTACAGAAGAGTCGGTTGACAAAAAGCTTCGAGTCACATAATTTAAGCGTGCAAATGAAAGGTCGGCTTTGGGAATCGGAAGCGACACATTTTGCTGACTTTACTTAAGTAATTATTAGAGAATGTTCTAGAATTTGACATTGTTGTAGGTGGAGTAGATTTTTGCGATATACCCTTCATATAAAATAATAATTAAATTATATGTCCTACGAGATTTAGTATCGCGTTCTATTTACGGTACAAGTCATTTACTTATTTGATATATAACTCCAATTTGGTATCTTCATATTTTCTGCATTTTCAACGCCTCGTACACAGCGCCATCTCGTACCAAATTGAACAAAATTTGTGTTAATTCGAAAACGGATAAATCCCATGTTTTAAAATAATCAAAACAATAATTGACGATGTAAAATAGAAATGTACTTTTTATGTACCTTTTAACAAATAGTACCTAATTAGTTATGTACTTTTTCGACATTAAATAACTACTTATAATCATCAATAAATTGCGATTAAATGTTTCCTTCATTAACGATTATCTACACTTAATTTTCTTTCGTTAAAGGACCGAAAGACAATTTATTATCTGTATCGATTTAATCCGTCCAAATAATTTCTTCACTCTATAGATAATTAACAAATACAGATAACAGTTGCTTACTCTTCCCCTATACTCATTTTCAAATGGCAACATTATTTTTTAATATATTTTAAGAGCCAAAGGCACACAAGCCCTGCCTAGCCATATAGGTCAGTTGCAGTGTTTTTCTCCCCATTGTCCAAAGAACACGGCCAGTGGTCAAAAGGCAAACTATACTTATTGTTCTGTGAATGTTTTTTTTTTTATTTCTAAGAGCGCTTAAGCGGGAAACGGCGGAGTTCTCCCGTTTTGTATACCTTTTTAGTTTGATTGAAATGGTTTTTTTTTACAATCAGAATACCCGTTGTGGTTAACATTAATTATGATTATTTATTCCATTAACTATTATTCTATGTTTATGTTTACATAGACACGTTTAAGTCTTCTTGGCGTTAATTTTTCTATACGGTTTTCATGAAATGCAATTGGCATTTGTAATATTACATAAATTAATCACGTAATATAAAAGTAGATCATGTCATTATCAAATGAACGCCTAAAAACGGCTTTCTACGTAAAAAAAGAATGACTACGACTTAATGATAATTTTATTTAATTACAAAAAATGTTTGATTTTTCTAATAAAGTAAACGAGCAACAATACAGAATAATAGCTTAATGTTTATAGATAAAGTATAATGACATATTTTTTCAATTGCAATTCGAACATAGTAACACTTACAAAAGCTTGTATTAGAAAGTTACAAGCTAAGGGCCACATAACAGTCTCTTAATTGTAGCCAAGGTCGAAATTATGCAGTTATTTGGAAAGCTATAAACAAAATATTTTCCGTGAGATTCCAAGCGATAGAGACGAGATGGCACCTACTTTTTATACCGTACAAATTCCCCGTGACTTTATCTTTGTAAAACGTAAGATTTTAGTAGTTATTCTTCTATAACGGAGATAAATAGACATTTTTAAAGAAGATATCTTTAAAATCCGTACCTTTGTAGTGTAACTGTAGTGTTCTTTGTAGAAACTGTTGTCCGAGCCGGTGGTAATAATATATTGTTTTGTAATACTATGACGATTCAAGTGTTACTCTATAATATAGCCGTATTGATCTTAATAAGTAGGTAATTACTGTTTTTGTTAAGTTATAAATTACGAGCAACAAGACCTATACATCTTTATAATCATATATGAATCAGTTGTCACACAGACAGAAAGACAGAGTTACTATCTAATTTAATACATTAAATGGGTACCTAATCATGAACATTAATAAATGTTATGACAAATAATGCGACGATTTTTAAAATAGTGTCTCTTTATTACGCCACTTATTTGTGTATACTTCTAATGATAAAATGATTCGTAATGTTGTAGGTTAATTATTTTCGTCGTCAACTGTTATATGAGTAGACTTTAATCCATACTTAATATTATAAATAGCGAAAGTAACTCTGTCTGTCTGTTTGTCTTTCCATAACGCTAAAACTACTGAACCGATTAGAATAAAATTTGGTATACAGATGGTCTAAAGCACAAGCTTTATATTCCTTCCACAGGGAAGGACATAGGCTACTTTTTTTTTAAATAAGTGCGAGTGCTGAAACCTTTTATAATTTTACGCTTTCACGGCAAACCGCTGAACCGATTGTAATGAAATTTGGTACACAGATGGACTAGAGCCTGAGATAAAACATAGGCTTCTTTTTAACTGAAAAAAGGGTCATAAGAGGGGAAGGGGGGGGTCAAAGTGTATATGAAAGTTCGCGCGGACGGAGTCGCGGGCAACAGCTAATATAACATACTTGTATGTAATAGTGTTTCAAAACTATTCCACCCGTTAATACACTTACGTAAAAGATAAGTCGTTAAGTGAAATGTACTTAACTCATCACCTGTCACGGAAAGTTGTTGCAAGAAACGTCACTAATTAAAAACAAGTTTTTGTTACGGTTTAAAGTAATGGATCTTAGTTACCGTTTTATGTTAACAAGCCGTTTAATTACGGCGCATTTTTTGTTAGATTCGTTAGTAAACAAAGTATTTGACATTTGTGAATAGTTTTATAGGAGTAGTAGTTTTATTTATGCTATTATAATTATGTATAAACAGTCCATAGTGAAAAAAATATCCTTTTTTATTATAGAGGGAAATGCTTTTAGGCATACCCGTCGCGTGGCTGATGGTAAGGTGCGACGGGTTATGTGGGACTCACCATGGCCGATGGGGGCGTGTGTGGTGCCGCACGGCCAGGAATACCCACTAAAACCCTCTGCCACTCTTAGCCTTTGAATCGGGGCGGGGGATCGCTCGCGCAATTCCGCCTGCTAAGTTAATCGTCTAAAGTATTATCTAACTTTTTTCACTGTAGTATATATTTTAGGGCTTAAGAACGGCAAGGACTATTTAACATCAAGTAGGCTACTCGTTTTCGTCTATTATATATAAAATAACATATTAAATTTGTGTTAACATAACCAATCATTTGTATACAAAATCTTTTCTTCTATTAGTCTACGAAACGCGATTCATTAATTTTTGAGTTTATAACAAAGACGGATGGACAAAGCAACTAATTATATTATTATAAATATTTAACTCAAAGTTTTAACAGCCTTTTCATAATTAACATTAAAACAACAGTCCTATAAATAGCAAGAAAACTGGTTCTTCTATTGTTTCAAATAGTTGTAAACTACTAACCATGCCGCGTGGTTTTACCCACGTAATGTTCAATCCTGTCTCAATATCGGGTTAAAAAGTATCCTATGTATTAATATAGGCTCTAATCTACCAGTATGCTAAATTTCAGCCAAATCAATGTAGTAGTTTTTGCGTTAAAGAGCTACAAAGATACTTTACATACATCTTCAACAACTTTCGCGTTCATAATAGTAGGATACGGCTATCGATCGGAGGGTTTCTCATTAAAATTAACGATTTTGGGTCTAATACCGTTTAATTGGGGTCACTGTTACTTTCGATTGATGGTGTACAATTACAGGTTTTTGATATAGTGTGAAAAGGTTTTTAATATTAACTTTTAAAGAGGTATTTCAATATATCAATTGCATTAAAGGTACCTACGTCGTTGTTAGTCTTAATTAATTCAATTTTGTACGCTTTTCCTTCTGTTTAAGAATTGAAGTATGCAATTACTATGAAGGCTAATTGAACGATTCATATATTTTTTTGAAGGTTTCTTTTAGAAATATTACTTTTTGGTTATCTATCTAGTTGAAACCAGCTTATATAAATTCATTTACGAATGTAATATCATAGCTCATATACGCACAAAATATAAATAGTTCTAGAATTTTGGTTAGAAAACATATTACTTAAAGAGCGTTTACCTCGTCCAAACGCAATTTAGCTTAAACCCTTTATATCAAACAAATCACGTATATCACAAAAATGTTGTTTTCTTTAGGTATTTTCATTGTTAGAAAAAAAATACATTTATAGGGCTTACAAATATATTCATGCTCACTTTATTGTCTTAAAAGAGGTATTCCTAAATTCATATATCTATAGTATCGATTTCAAAGAATGCAAAACAGTGACGGACCTTTTTAAAACGAAAAAGACAAGATATAATAATTAATAATGCAAGAATAACATCTATACATTAAAGTTATACAAAAACTATGGCCTAGTTAAACGTAATATTTATATGTTGTATTAAATTCAAACTAGATGAGGAAATTTTTTATTAATATTATTATATAATATGTGTGTATGATTCATGTTATTGATTTAAAATTTCAACAAAAAAAAGTAATCATTCGCTACAACAATTTCTTGATGAAATCAATGACAAGTTAATACTTGTAGATTTCAAAGTAAGATAAGTTTAATTTTGGTCTTTATTAAATTATGTAGATAATTTAAATATGTGTGTTAGATTGACAGTCAATTACTTTTTTATATATTTAAAGGGTTATTCCTAGAGTTTCAAAGAGTCAAAGTTTAAGGGGTAATATGTATCAATGATGTTATATTAAATAGATATATTGTTATGAGCAAAAATGTTGAAGACGCAAATACATCCTAATTAGGACTTCTTACCTTTAGATGATTGGCTGAAGGTGCTTTCGCAAAAAACTAAATATCTCTTTTCTTCTTGTTGGTTTTATCTTTTATCACTTTTCCATCGTTTTGACTTATGTTACATGTGTGCTGCCGCTGCTGTACGGAACAATTTTCGGTTGGTGATGAACATATATATTAACTATAATATCATTGATAGGTATATTTATTAAATAGAATTGTTATTATGAAATAAATACGTCAGTCGCTTTATTTGATGGGCCTTTTCTTCGAAGCTTCATTGCGTGAAAAATCTGAACGATATTTTATTTATGTCTTAATTATTTTAGTAGTACTTCTGAAATGAGTAGTCATTCTTGGGTTACACGTAATGTAATTTCTTCTGAATATCCTTTATATTAAAAAAATGTTAATCGTCTTTTGAATATTATTCCAATATGTAGGGACAATTTTGTTTTGAAACGATACAATTTTTAAATTCAAAAACTAATTAGTTTTAAAGTCAATATAAAAACAATACTACATACATCTTATTAGGTTAAGATTTAATTGTTTTCAAAATTCATAACTAATTTGGAATCTTTTAATATATAGTAAAAATATATTTAGCTTAATTCTTAATTATTTTGTTTGTTATTAGTTTTAAATAACTTTATTCCCTTCAGAGTGTAAAATTAAAACTATAGACTAATTATAGAATATTCCGTTAAAACATTTCGTTGGTGTATATGAAGTTCTAGGACATTTTTGAAAATAAAACTATCTACTAATGTAAATGCAAAAATATGATGTTTTTAGTAATACTGCCTTTTGTATATTGGTCACTTGTATATTACTCTTAAAAATTGCTAAGAATATCATATTTTGTCGAGTAATTATTTTTTCTGTGATAATTAGAATAAATTGTATATATAATACGCTACTATCATAGGTTTCAGTGTGTACAAAGATGGAATTAAAAAAAAGTTTTTTAGTCATAGTTAGATTTCTCTGTGTCACTAATGAGTTGCAATAAATTTATATTTTAGAAAACAAAGATTATGACAAAGCTTCGTCTTTTCGACGACTGTTAAATGAAAATGAAAATGAAAATGAAAATAATTTATTCATTTAAATCACATTGTGATATTTATGAACGTCAAAACTAAAAAACTAAAAATATAGATCAATACAGACATGTCGTTGCAGCCACACAATCTGCTTTGTCCAAAGCATTACGTTATTGCAAAAAAATATAGAATAATTTTGCCGTCTGTCTGTTTCAATCTATAAACGCCTGTTATGGATGGTATCAACGTCGAATCGACGAAGTTTATATTTTTGGTTGAAAACGCGAAAAGTTAGTCACGAAAAAAAAGGATGTAAGAAATTGTTTATAAAATATATGGGCCAATGCTCCCACTGACACATAACCTATATACCATACCCATCAGGAATTACCTACCATCGGCACCATTATTTAGTAAAAATAATAAAGCCACTAATTCTATCTTTGTACCTGACAGCGTCTAAAGCTTTTCGTGAATTAGCATAGACTTTATTGTAGATAGAATTAAACGAATGTTGAATTTTCAAAGCGTAAGTTAGTGAAATTGTACAAAATACTTTTCTAAATAAAATGAAACTTTGGCCTATGTAAATGAGATTTCATTGCCTACCCTCGCCCGCGCCGAATTAAACTGTTAAGGTTATATCAACATCAACAAATTCGCAATTGTTTGATCTACCTTGGATGTTGAGGTTTGGGTAATTGGTTACCTAAAACCATTGGCATAGAGATAGAAACAGAAAACCTTCTAGATAGCTATTAATATCCATGTTAAGGCAATTTTAAGCTAAGAAAGATAATTTTAAAATTTAATACCTACTATTGTCTTAAATTAATGCAATCAGAACAATCTAGATAGATACTAAACTAAAATCCTAATACATACTTGCCATCTTATATTTTTTTCTGAATATTACATTCAAATTTAAAATAACTAACAATTCAAATATGTAAGTGCACAGAGCAATGACAGCCAGAGATTACGCTAGGCTTTGTTTGACAAATAATCTATAATTTAAAATGTCAAAATGCACACAAATTAATGCCTAGTTTATTTTATCTATTCAATTAACACTTAACATAGAAGCATTTGAAAAAAAGAAAAAAACTAAGGAATCAGAAATGAATTTAATAAAAAAGAAATGTGATTACAAATAAAAGTCTTATAATTCATTTAAATAACATCAATCACAAATTAAATAACTGAAGCTAATCAAATTATAATAAATGAGTCTATTTAGGAAACGATTAACAATTAAACACACTGATTAAGTAAATAATCGTTAATTTAAATATGTGACAAGCAACGTGACGACACAGAGGCCCTTTTCGTTCGATCGACGACCAACAAAAGATCTTACGTCAATCGTTTAATGGTTTTTATAACTGTCACTATGATATTGTCATGTACCCAGTCTAGTAAAAAGAATAAAAATCGATCCTAATAATACAATCAAACGTTACATAAAGAATGAGTTTTAGTGTTTTTTAAACAATATCTAAAATAACAAAAGAATTTTTTAATTATAAACAACATTTATACTTAGTGACTATATATTTTCATCGTACACTTATTGCAATTATACTAAATTATAGTTATTATATTAAAAGTAAAAAAAAATAAATTATTAGGTAGGTTAATTTTATCAGAACTTTCAATTAAACCCAACAAACACGTCATATCTAACAATACAAATCTGCAAATGCACAGAGCAGTGACGGCCAGAGATTATTATCCAGGCTTTGTTTCCAAATCCAATTATATCGTCGCTATGATGAGTTATGTAACTGGCTTTGTATGACAAACGATCTATAATTCAATATATCCAAATTACTGTTTGATAAGGAAATAAAATATGAATATTCGCTATAACTCGAGATCAAGTAAACCAATGTTCATGGTTTTTGGTTCGTTAGATTTGTCCCCGGCTGGAATTGCAGAATACATCTTAAAATTAATGAAATGTTTTTTTTTGCAGGGGGGTCAAAGTTTATATTTCATATATAAAAATATCATAATCATCCATTGCTAATTTATATAAGCATATAAAGTTACATGTATATAAATGTATTTTAGAAGAATAAATTTGTGCTCTATGTATATAAAATAACGTCGAACACCGTAAGCAATATTATATCTAAAACTAGCTGTTGCCCGCGACTCCGTCCGCGTGGACTTTCATATGAATTTTCACCCCCCATCCCCCCTTTATAACCCACTTTATCTCAGGCCCTAGACCATCTGTCTACCAAATTTCATTACAATCAATTCAGCGGTTTGGCCGTGAAAGCGTAAAATTATAAAAAGTTTTAACCCCTCGCGCAATCTTTTGGGGGTTGATTTAAAAAAAAGTAGCCTATGTTCTTCCCCACGCTCTAGACTATCTTCATACCAAATTTTGTTTTAATCAGTTCAGGAGTTTTAGCGTGATGGAAAGACAGACAGACAGACTTACTTTATTATGTAACAAAGAATAAATAAATAAATAAATATAAAAAAACAATATTTTAACATATAAAAGTTCAATGAAAGATCGTTAAGTTTCTTCGCGCGTAAAAACAATAATTTTATACTTCTCTTTATCGGCTATGTTTCAGTTTTAACTCGACTCGATAAAATAAATCACGTTTATTACCTATAGATTTATAGTCTGTGTTGATATATTTGTTACAATTTAACTGTTAACACTCGGATGTTTATATTTTTATATATAGGTATATATACGTCAGATGTTTGACAAATGCGATAGTTTGTGCATGTGTACAACGCAATGATAACACAATGAATTTGGCTTTGATTTTGGATATAATTAGATGAGACCTTGGGCTAAGCTTAATGATACCTTTTGCCTTAGTATTACATCGGGAAATGGAAAGATACGCGGGTAAAACCGCGGGCCCTGCTAATGTAATTTTTGGCTTAAGATTTATTTTTAAAATAATGTTTTTGCCTTTAAAAGGAAATCTGGAACGCTTTGTTGTCTGTCTATCAATTTTCTCTCGGGAAAGCGCGGGCGTATCGAGGTGATATTAAAATATAAAATAAAAACCTAAGAAGTTGAACCCCTTGAAAAACAAATAATTCTGACACACGTAAAGCCTAATCTACTTTTATTCATTATTTTATGAATTTGAATCGTGACTATAAAGGAGATAATTAGGTTTTCTATTTAAAACAATTATCAAAATGTCTTTAAAAAATCTAGAAATACACCAACAATTTCTTTGTATAATGAATCTTATTTTAAAATGAATATTATTAGAAATGCATTTTCTAATTATTATAATCGTTATTAAAACGAATGAACACGATATTAAATAACGAACGTCCTCAGTCATGTCCAAAAACATTTGTTCTAATACAGCGACAGCGAAACATCAAACATTACATCTCACATGAGCAAAGGAGCGATAGCAAAAAAAGTATCATGACCGTACCGAATTGTAGCTTTGTTTCGCCTTTATCGACAACACAATATCGCTACCACTTTAAACGTACACGCTGAAACCTTCCTTACGTTATGTAGCATACGGTCCATATCCCATTGGGCTTAGAAGTTGTTTTATACAAACAATATGCTAGCCTGTATGTCGGCGCGTAAACTTCTTTTACGCTCATATATGAACATAAAGATGGGACGTGATATTTTTGACAACAGCGGACCGAAATGAACGTGGCTTCGCAATTGTTTTTGGAGCTCCCAATAACATGAACTAGATCGGCTTTGTCTTTTGATTGATAAGGGGATTGTATGATACGTTATGGGGGTATTTAAGTGTTCGCGTGTAGACTGCATCTATACTAATATATAAAGCTGAAGAGATTGTTTGTTTGTTTGAACGAACTAATCTCAGGAACTACTGGTTCGAATTGAAAAATTCTTTTTTTTATTGAATAGACAATTTATCGAGGAAGGCTTTAGGCTACATAACATCAGGCTGTGACTAATAGGAGCGAAGAAATAATGGGAAAACAAATCAACGGGGACGAAGTCGCGAGCAACATCTAGTCAATTATATGTATACTTTTGTTTAAATGTAATAAAAAATCGATGCTTAAAATAGGTTATCTTTGATGACATCTCATCCACTGATGACATTACTATGTCATTGTGTTCCGTGGAAAAAATAAGAACCAACTTTTTTGCCTGGTTAAATATTTGCATTGCTTCAAGTAGAAGCCCCAAGCAGAAGATATTATATGCTATTAACAGCATATAACAGAATATCATATAATAGCTTCTGCTTGGAGGGGATATCCTTTATTCCTCCTTACATCGAGGTGGCAAGAGATAAATAAATAAAATAAAAGGCAAGGGATATGATTGGCTAAAATCCTTTGTTGTCCCTCCACCTGGTGACTACTAAGTGTGCTACGCAGAATCTCTTCTGCAACCTACTTTAAAGTTACCTGTTTAAACAAAAAAGCTATTCCCAAACATTATCATAAAACTACAAGTATATAATATAAAGATGGATCAATATTGTAAAACAGTTTCAGAACCAAATAGCTTCGGAAAGGTAAATTCGATTTATAAATACATTGTTGGGTAGGTCTCGTATTGTTCGACCCAAAAGTTTGTAGCTATTACAAATGTTCTGCGATCAACGGCGTATACTTTTATCTTGACATATTTTTACTATTATGTTTGCTACAGAGTCGTCTAATATTAATGTATCTTAATATATCTAAAATTTAAATTGTATTATATCGAGAGATTGTGAACGCTTTATTGTTGTCAAAGTTTTAATAATATAATAAGTTTAATTGTTGAATTGAATTAAGTTTTTTGTGAACTTTGTCTAATTTAAGAAAAGACTAACAAAAGCTTCGATATTATTAAATTTAAATACAAATTAATTAATAATAAAAAAACGTAACTTCAATGAAGACGGAGACCAGTTTTCCTTTCTCTTGTTTTAATCTTTCATGGGTCAGAATTTTGTACTCTGGTGTCCTCCTCTCTTTAATTCTGAAAAAGATAACATCTCTCTTCCACCCCAGATCAGATAAAATAAAATAAAATAATATTGTATAGAGCACATTCTTTATAAGGAAATGAAAAGAGAATCCAAAATAAACATAATAAATGTAAAATTTACAGGAGTTAGAAAACTGAAATTGCTAAGGAAAGTTTAGTTGTAAAGTAGCGTGGAATGAGTATTAATGTTTTAATATACCGCCAACGCTGTTTAAGTATTTATGGGTCATACGGTCTCGGTAATACGGATTCGAATCGCACTGAATATCTGGAAATAAAATAAAGTTTTTTTTTTCAATTAAATTATTTAACATTGCAAATTAAAATGACTGTTTCTAATAACTTAATAGATTT
>DWAJ01002126.1:0-18846 GCA_018238005.1 Eurema mandarina
CCCTCCCCGTCGCCGCCCGTGCCGTACCTGGCGACATACATTATTATTTATGATTAAAATAATAAGGTACGATGTCAACGACTTCTAAACGCTTATTTTTAAGTAAAGAGCTTGAGCAATAACAAATATATAACAGATAAATTAATTTAACTTTTACAAATATATGAATAAAATAACAAAATATAGATCTCCGAAAACTTTAAATGTATTTTCCCAGTGTGAAGATCAAAGAATAGAAGTAAATGTATTGTTAACAATATTGATATCTAAAAAAATCATTCACATTCAAATATAAAAAAGTGAAGTGTGCCAGTATAATTAAATAATTAACCTTCTTTAAACCTCCATTAAAGATTATAGATTTCTTTTACCCAATAAAATAGCAAGTATTAAAACAAAATGTTTATATATGTATATTACTAACCCCTCCAGCACCTCGCTGGGCGCGCGCTCGGCGGCCAGCAGCTGCGCGATGCGCATCATGGCGCCGTCTAACTCCGATCTTAACACGCCTTCACGCTGCAGACACTCCTCCATACTCTATAGATGGACATTTTAATAGAATCAGTCACCTTATCAATAAAATCTAACGAAAATTATGTTTCATGTGAATTATAATTTAACTTTTAATAAAAAAGTTATAGGACTTTTGCTTTTTTAAATACTAAATTAATTTATTTCTAATTGAAAATTGAATACCAAAACACGGGTCTTAAATATCTAAAAATTAGCTAACTAGTAGCTTTTTTCACAACAAACAAATTTATGTTAAAAAATAAAATTACAGAAATCCGATTGTGTTCTCATCTAATCTTCACACGTTAATGTTTTGTTCTTTTAGTGCGGGTATTATGTATTAACCTACCTTCTTCTGCATATCACAATTGTCACAATGGCTGTGTTTATTATCCAGTTCTTCAACCAATTCCGTTATCTCAACAGCGCTCGATTCCAACATTTTCATGTCATTATTTTGTTCTGAAATTTAAAATTGTTTATCAATATTAAATTCACTTTCTCAAAGTAACAGTATCATTGAGAAATATGTGTGGTTATCATTGTAACAAATGTATCCAATTTCCAAGAAGCATCAATTCATGCGCACGTATGATCGCACGCATGCACGCACACGCATATTTATATATTAATAACATAATTACATATAATATTTTATATAGTATATGTATCCCAACTGAAGCTCTCTTGTGATATAGAAAGAAATATGTAGTACTTTAAAAAGTATGCCATTAAACAGTTTTAAGGCCAGTTTGAGGAACGTGTCTATACGTGTTAGACGTGTGTATAGCTTATGCCCAGAAAACTAATACGATACTTTAATCTTCCTAGCCTTACGGCCAAATACTAATACGCAAATCAAATTTAAGCACGCCTCAAGACTAATAATTTCGACAAATTTGTATTGCGAACTGTCAAATTGGACCGATTTCAAATGAACATCAATTTTACTAGCGTTTCAGTATTCCGGGATAAGTCGTCCAAACTTTATAAGTACTCACTATTAGCAGCCAATTTGCCGGACAACGCAAGCAAATCATGGGCATCCTGTTGAAGCCTCCTCAGCGAATACTTCAATTCCTTCTTGACATCAGCACTAAGGTCTCTCTGCTGCTGGAGGAGTGCGAGGGCATCCGGGGAGCCGAGGATCGCGTCCAGGTCTGGAGCGAAGTGCACCCGGCGCTTGGACGAGCTGGTCTCCAATTCCAGGGGACTTGAGGGACGGGAATCAAGCTCTAGAGTCCTGTAAATGAAATGGGTGGTTTATTTAGATAGAAAGATAGATAGATAATAACTATATTCAGAAACACAAACAAAAATTAATACACATTTATGTCTCACAGATGTTGCATTTTTTATGAATAGTTTTAATACTATGGTATAAGCGATTTAAGATGTTTGATTAAATTATCTAAAGGGTTTTGAGGAAAAATATTTTAATTAAATATATGAGGAACATTCAATCTTAAATCAACGTACAGCATTATGTTAAAGCAATTTAAAAAATAAATTAGTGTATGTGGGAATACTGCATGTTATAAAAGAATTGTATTAGATTATATTATATGTACTAGCTGACCCGTGCCCACTTCGTTGGGCATAATGTTAACAATCCTTTTTTATATAGCCTATGACACTCAGCAATAATGTGGCTTTCTACCGGTGAAAGAATTTTTAAGATCGGTTCAGTAGATCCCGAGATTGCCCTTTACTGAACTTTACTTGTTTATAATATTAGTATAGATTATATTATTATCATAATGTATTGTTATGAGACTATAGACGGGTAGGTACTCACGCCGAGTCGTCTTGCAGCAGGTGCGGCAGCAGCGCGGCGAGCACGGTGCGGTTGAGCTCGTCCTCCGCGCTCGCGCAGTACTCCACCAGCTGCGACAGCGCGCGCCGCAGCACCGCCGCTACGCGCTTCAAACCGTCCCTGGCACCACACACACATATCAGTCAGACAAACAAACATCTTTTTTCAACTGGGCTACATATACAGCGTTTTCCAATTATAGCACTAGACCGCATTATGCGGCAAAATGTTTCACGTTGAATGTTTCAACTACATCATTCTTAATTCGAGCTCTCTCAAAAGTACTAAGTAGTGCTTCCGCTTGATGTTTTGCTTTAAATTCTTCTTTAATTTGACATTGATCAAAATGTCGCACTATGTTCTGTAATTGGATAACGCTGATAATAAAACTTTTGAATCGTCATTAGTCAGATCGTCAGATCTATAGACGAAGTAGAATTAGACGTTTTTATTTTCCGCGGTACGCAAACGCAAGTCCTGTTATGTTTAAAACCAGACTAGAGATACTGTTTAGCATAACTAGCATAGGCAGGCAATATGAACAATGACGAGCCTAATGTATGTGTACGGTGTGGGCGTGTTAATAAATTCATTATCACATGACAAGACACATTCACAGTGACCGTTGAAAAATACTTGCAGATATTGCTTTTTATTTCTGACTAATACTGTACTTCATTTAAAAGTCATTTCTTTTCCTTTTAATAAGAGATATTTTAATTCAAGGCAGATTAGCATTAAGAATTTACGCAAACAATTTATGGAATAATTCTTAGCCTGGAACCCTTGAGTTCCGTAACATATTCGATGATTAGAAATTGACCTGTGTTACGTAAGTACGGACATTGTACAACACAGAGGTAGAATATAAAAACGTTCTATAACAATGTCTACTAATTGACTTCACACTCTGTAAAGCAAAAGATGACTTATATAGATCCCCATGTTTCAGCTTAGTAAGTATTCGGCAACCACGTCTACTCTTTGATTTTACTCCCTATAAAGATAAATAAAGACTTAAATATGTATGCCCTAAGGTATCTTACCTCTCCTTGGTGACCTCCTCGAGCTGCCGGTTCTGATCGAAGCTATAGTTCCGACGCTGCCTCCATTTGTCCGCCTCGCCACCCGGAGCCTCGTCACGGAGACTTGACAACTGGAGATCAGAAAACCAGTAACATTATTACTGTAATACTATCTTAGCAGAGCAGTAGTTGGTCCCATAAATTAATGCTCCAAATGGACAGCGGTCAGAGAGGAATGGAGGCGCATTGTTAAGGTCACCACGAGACAGTTGTCATGATGACCACGACTACTCTGTCAAGAGTGACACGCCAGAGAAGAAGAACTATCTTGAGATACGTACCCGTACTTAAGAACAGATAAGTTCATATTGAAGAAGAATACTTTTAAAGACAAGTTAATATTTAGAAGACAAGAATGGTTAGTCTGGAGCGTGTGCAACCAAAATGATTTTTTTTAATTATTCTATCTATGAATTGTAGTCTTTAGTTAAAACTATTTTTTATGAATACATTTCTTAAAAGTTTGTTATAGGATTAAGAATTTAATTATTAAGATTTATGAATTAGAAATTATTTCATCACATTCGATGCTCAGCAGAGAGATTGTTAGTACATTTCCGTTTAAACCGGACTAATTCAGCGTAAAAATTTCGTTACTTTTAATAATTAATTACTCAATATATTTGTATGTTTTATACCCACCAAAAACTTCCTCAAGACAACCATTTTGCTGTCACATCTTGACTGGACACAGAATTTAATTATGTCCTTAGTAATGTTCTATTTACTATATAGTTTATTTGGTATCACTGGCCATACTATGCCACTAACTTAAATCACATTTTTGTAAACCTAATTATATAAGACAAGGAAAAATCAATGAATGAATGTATTGAAGTTGTAACTACTTGTAGAACTTGCGTTGTAGTAGATTTTTATTGGGCCAACCTTAAATTATTATGAGATTCATAACATTTACATTATCATATAGATAAAACTTAAAATAATATTTAAATCATTTATCTTGATAATATTTTCATGTAATGGTACGTTCAAAATTTAATACGTATTTTATTTTTTTACGTGCAGGAGGTTCACTGATGGTAAGGTACCATCATCACCATTAACACTCGCAAAGAGTATTATTACCTTATAAAGGAAATCATAAATAACAAAAGGAATAAAGAATAGAACAAAGATGGAAAGAAAGGACATTAAACATGTAATTTAGGTTGTCCATAACATATTTCAGCTTGAATAACGACTAACATCTGGCCATCCTCTTTTCTAATTGAGACGATTTCGTCAATGACGTCATACATCCCATGGACCCCTTACACTGTAACCTACTTAGAATTGGGAGATGACGAAATGCCATGAATCATGAAACTTGAAACACACATGACAATAGAACACAACTGCAAATGTCCTATATTAGTAACCGCTAATAGATATGATCATTTAATAGCCAGTAAAATGGTGAATTCATCTAAAGACAAACTTTTTAAATTGTAGATTATTATTTTTTATGAATAATCCTTAACTTACCTTACCTTTATAAGACCAGAACTATACACAAATGATACAAGAGACACGCTCCTTTTAGGTCACAATATTAAATATCGAAAGTACTTAATCGTTTTCACGCGAGCGAAACCAAGAAAAACAGCTAAATTATCTATACTAATATTATAAAGAAGTAAAGTTTGTGTGTTTGTTAAATTGTAAGGGATAATCTCGGAATCTACAGACCCGATTTTAAAAATTATTTCACACATAGAAAGCCACATTATTGCTGAGTGTCATAGGCTATGTAAAAAACCGAAAAGGATAATTAACATTATGCCCAACGAAGTGGGCACGGGTCAGCTAGTAGTCAATATATAAAATACAAATAAAAAATGCTTAAGAAACTACATCACTTATAACATTTACTTCCAATCATATTATGAAAACACAATTGAATACTAACGTTATGATCATAGAACATCAGCAGATATTTCTTCAATACGATAAGTTTGGAAACTTTTAATCATTTCTTGGGAGAACTATCACTTTATTTACAAACCGCCACTCGGATAAACACCTTTTACGATTTTACAAATGACTTCATACTACGCATCGATTTGTCATAGAAAATTTGCTTAACGGGGGTAGTTGTAAGTATATCTTAAGTTTGCTTTTAACAAGTGACGTTTAAATAAATTCTAATTTTTCCGTACGTGCGAATGTCGTCAATTTATCTTATGACTCGTGATATGTATTCAGATTTCAGATAGTTAAAATTTTTCAGATGATGTAATAAACTATTTTTTTCCGCTATATGAAGAAATGCTTACGTACAGAATAAAATAAATATATAAGTAATTTATTTTTATTAGAAGATAAGCGCTGAAAATACTCATAGAATTTCGGATTGAGTATTAGAAGTAATCTATACATCGATATGTATACATATAATAAAAACGTAACGAGTCGCTGTCTGTACATGGAAGATATGTGAGAAAAAATATTATAGGAGACCTTTAGTAACGCAATAGAACCCAAAACAATGATTTTTGGAATTTTTGTCTGTTTGTCTGTTTGTTTGTGCACGCTAATCTTAGAAACGGCTTATCCTATCTAGATGGGGTTTTCAATTATGTATTGTGGTAAGCTTCACTTAACATTTAGTGTTTAATTCATGTCAATCGGTTGATAAATAAAAGTTATGGCAATTTAAAGAATCACGTTGAACTTGCTGAACGTTTGTTGGCGCGGGTCATTATGTACGAAATCCTTTGTTCGCAAGTCCGACTCACACTTGGTCGGTTTAATTAATGGTGGTATAGCTTATTTTAGAAAGTTTGTGTTGAAACAATAGCTCGTAAAAGGGAGAAGATGCTGGATGCAGCTGCGCATAGAAATAAAGTCGTTTAAAATATCGTCGGGCCGCTGTGTGGGGCCCTTCAGAGAAATATTATCTTCTTTTAAAATGCTTGTAAGAATATTTTCTTATGACCTAATGGTCGCATTTTAGTTTTAAAATCGTCACAATAAAAATCGTCGAAAAATTAATTAAAATATTTTGGAAAAAAAATACAATACTTTGTACTTAAAACGTAAAACGTAAATTGCAAAATAAAATATACGTACATAAGGTATATAACAATAATTGACAAAAATAACTAAAAAAGAAAAAAAAAGTTTTGTCAGAAGTGGGATTCGAACCCACGCCCTCAGAGAGGACCAGAACAGCTCGGACCTACTTCAGTAGGCAAGGTTACCTTGAGTCTGGCGCCTTAGACCGCTCGGCCATCCTGACATATGCGGTGATGTCGAAATACTCGACTACTATTGTTCGTGTGATTTCAGTGTTCGTATATACATTTTTTGTTTATATGTCAGTGTTTGGATATTTATTACCGACATGATTTTCCTTACTAAATATTATAAACATAGTTGTATATTAAATTTAATATTTTTATATTCTTAACTTAATTTTCCTGTATACATAATAATTGTAGTGAAAATGCGACTTTTGAATTTTAATTACGAATTCTATTTTTAACATTGTTTTACCTTTAATTTCAATTGTTACATAACGTGTTTACTATTTTCACACTCGTTTAGAACACATTTTTCCAGCGATATTGTTATTGCATTAGTTTTAATGGATACCACAATTTTATTGTTTTATTAATCTTACTTATTTTCTTAGTTCGATATCATTTAATTACAAAAATAAAATCTTATGTAAAACCTACAATACTGTTTTTAAGCGCCACTATAACATCGGAACTATTATTATTATCAATGCTTAAGAGATAACAAATACATTACATTTTTTTGAAAAATCACCTTTATTTTTGTATTGATAAGTTTTAATTTCTATAAATAAGCAAAAGTAGACTGTCCCTATGAAGAGTGATATATTGAAGCTCTGTTTATACTACCGGAGACTAAACACGTGTTTTAAACAATAACAATATAATATTTCCACGCTTAAAGAAGTTTGTTGTATTTAAACATGTCTTTAACTTAGCTTTTGTTTTTACTATAATTCTTTGTTTGTAGTTTTATATGAAAAATCAAATACAAAAGTGTGTCTTTCACAACTGTTTTGCTACAACACAAGTTTTTTTTGAAATTTTAAAATTCGGTGTTTACTTGTAACAGAAATTGAAATAAAGAACTATGTTTTAGAGACAATTAATGAATAATTTAACTATTTAAATTAAATAGCATGTCATATATAAAGGATACTTATAGGGATGATCTTTCCAGATATAATAACAATATGATTATTTTACGATAGTTTAAAATTTTATCTAAAATAGGAAGAAAAATAAGCATGTATAATAACCTACGTATACTGTATAGGTAACTAAATTAATTAAAAAATAGTTTCATCAAAAACTATAATTGTAGCAAAATTTAATAAATTCATACGTTTTATAATTATGTGAATGTCTTATCTATATAGAACATTTAACCTAATATTGCAGTGTACCGCTATCGGGCTAGCAATATTGGGGTTAGACCCTTCTCGAAACGACCTACAAAATTGACTAGGGGGAAAGATTTAACAATATGACAAAGCGTATAGCCGGTTAAAGACACGAAACTCTTTACGCGACTAAACCAAAAGAAGGGTAATGTTTTCGGCATCCTTTATATGTAAGTATGTTTACATATTTTGCATAATAGTGCTTGACTGATCCGATTTAAATAAATGAAAGATCATTAGACACGTAAAATGCGTGCAGAATTTAATCTCGAATAAGAAATCTCACCTCTTGTTTGAGGATTATTTAAATGTAGTCGTTAATTTTAAATCAAAAACTTTTGGAAAATTCATAGTTTCCTTATATTCCATAGTTTTATGGTCTCTTTTATAGTCTTTCACTATTTAACTTGGAAGTAGTGATATATTATAATCATACATTTTTATTTTACAAAAAAACATTTATTCTACATACATATTAGCAAACATGACGGTTCCTAGGCCGCATCTTAGCTTACCATCAGACGGGAACGCGGCCAAATCTTTGCTTATTCGTCAAAAAAAATCCCATAGACATTATAATTTCTAAACGAAGGCTTTATTCGAAACATCATACGTCCTCGTCTTATTAAAACTCAAGATCAAGCCGTTAGCTTTATAAAAAGGTCCTTTAGAACAGCCGTTAAAATCATACGAGAACATTGCTCTCAAAAGCTTAAACATAACATCACAAACAATATTTTTACACGACAATAACATCTGCCGGTCTGTCGGTTGTAATTAATTTTAAACAGAACTCATTGAGGACGGCGCGACGACCCTGCTTGTTTTATTAAGACTTCACTTCACTTTACTTTTAAAATTCATTGTTTATAAAAGTATTGAAAACTTTTCGGACTAAGGTAAATTTAAACTTGAATAAAATTAAATGCGAAAGTAGCAACGTGTTTGCAGTGCCTTCACATCTAGAGCACTTAACCGACTTTGATAACATTTTGGTAGTGTCTAGACTCTAGAGCTTAAGAAAGGATCATAGACCTTTAACTAAGTGATATCGTTAGTTTATTTGTATGCATGTATGTACCTATACTAGTATATTGTAATTTCAGTTTAATTTAGTTGACTATGCAGTGTATATAATGTCCATATAAACAAAACAATTTAAAGGAATAACCGACGAAACAACGGAGGAAGTTCTCACTTATATTTTACTTTTATTGCTTACTAGCTAAGCCCGGAGGTTTTGTCTGTGTGAGGTTTCGTTTGCTTAGCATATAATATAGCCTATATCATTCATAGGAAACATTTTCAAAATCGGTTTATTAAATCTAGATATTATTACTTCCACATCAAAAACTGTATGAATTGTTGCTTAAATTATTATACCAACTGATCACCCGTTTTAGACCATATAACGCGGAAGAACTAATAAAAGAAATTGTATGAACGATGCTGGATTTTGAAAATGGAAATCTGAAAATGTGACAGTTTACTGAACTCGAAACTTTAAAAATAGTATTTATTCACAAATCGTTAGCGGAAAATTTGCATTAGTTTCTTGGGCGTTCGGCCAAGGATAAAAAGTTCATTTTCCTCTTGCTATTTATATACTTAAACCACTTTATTACTCCTTAGCTAAATAAAATATTAACTAAATGTATCTCCTTATAATCTCATAATAATAATAAGTTGTAGCAATAAAAATCTCCAACAAAAAAAAACCCTAAAACTAATTCGCACCGCGCAATAGACACACGCGAAACCAATAAAATAAACGACACACACACACAAATAATTCCCACAAAATCACAGACCACTACGAACACAAATTTGAACCGTATCAATTAGCACTACGGTTGAAAATCGCCCGTTATACTTATAGCGTATGGAGACGCAAAACACGTGCGTACAGTACGCAGTCCCCGATGCACTGAGATGTTTACGTTCGTAGTAAATCCTGTATAATTTAAGGATACATCTGTCGCGTTCTCTTTCAGCAGATCCATTGCTGGATTTGTATACGCTGTATTTACTATAATGAAGGAAAAAAGGCAATGTAAAACAGGCGATGGAAAAATTTCGTTCGATGGTTGTGCGTAGGATGGAGACCGTTGCATCCGACATGTATTCAACATTTAGGGAATCAGTTTCAGTCTGTTTATGAATTAGAAATAAACGACCTATAAATATGTGCGTTGTTATTGACGTAGATTCCAGCGATTGTTCTATTTTAATGTAACGGAATACAATGTTTCAATTATTGGAATCGATGAGAAGTGTGTCCTAATTTTAATAGAATGCGACACGTTTTTAACGCTTACTGTATTCATTTTTTTTTTCTGGAATCTGAGCGTTTCCTATATGAGTATGGTGAAGTCAACTCAAAAAGCTTCGCAAAATTTAGGGTCATATGAAGCTACGTGAAATATATGATCACATATAAATTACTTATTATTATAATCATATTATACACATTAAAATATATCTATTAGTTCGTCAAACGTCAAGCTCCTACAAAATTTACCATATTTAAGTACAACTTTATTTACAATGAAATTTCTAACATGAAACGAATTCATTCAATATACCAGACCGGATACGGATAGATCGACGGAACTACACGTCTGTCAACAATTTATAGCAAGGAGATGCACTTTATTGATTCTACGGCAATTTTACATTCTACTACGGGAGACTTCTTAAAATACTTTAAGTTATGTCTTTGAAGAGTAAGCTGATTCCTCTGCTGTGCTTAATTGGATCGTTAAAAAACAATGTCACTTCAGTCAGTCAGTCCGCTGTGTCTGACCCTATTTTTGCTTCGGTTTTTATAACTACGCAATAGATTACTAAGCGGTGTTTTTATTATTGAGAAATTTTAGAGGAAGGTTTAAATCTTCGAAGGTCATGGTCATAATATGTACGTGGGCGAATTTATCCTAATATGGCTAATCCGCAACCCACTTCGAGTTATCCTGTGACATCTAAATTCGACCCCATTATATCAGTGTCCTTCTCGGGGGAGAAGAAAGAGATTGGTTTAGACTCGCACGAAATGAGGTTACTACCGACCCACTGGTACACACACACACACACACACACACACACATACACACACACACACACACACAGACAAACGCGAGGACGCCACATCTTAATTCTACCCGCTATAAAATTGTATCTTAACTAAATATAGATATCCTGCAAGGGTGGGCAGAAAAATAAACTTTATTCCACATCAGAAGACTTTATTAGCCGCATTATAAATAAGGGTTTCCGAAAATTTTACATTGGCATCCTCAATACAACTTTTTGTAAACATTATTGAATGTTGTATATTTTAAGTTAAACACAATTACGAATCTTTAAACAATAGAGGCTTGCTCGATCTACTCATATCGGCCTACAATTAAAAACGCGAAATTTCGTAAATTTGTAAGTAAATTGCTCTTTTAGTCCAAACAAAATACTCCACAGATAAAAATTACAAACCCCAATAACTTCAAAAAACTCAAGTAAGCTACATTTAAATAAAAACGTATTAACAAAAACGAAAGCGCATTAAAAATGCCTAATGGGGTGACTCACCCTCGGGGATGAGGGATGCCACGTGAACTGTGGAGAGCTGTGACGTCACCGTTTGTGTGTACAAGTGTTCCTCTGTATTGTTTAGTGTGAAAGCTTCAAATCACGTGGATCTCATTCAGGCTTATATAAGATTATTATATCACAATATATACCTACATAATTTTATTACACCTGATGATGTAAAAAAACCTATCGTGCGATTATTTTTCAAAATAGCAATTAAATAAAGTAATCTTTTTTAAAACTAGTGAAGTGTTTCTTAATATTAAACTTATACGAGACATTTATTAATGTTTATTTTACATCAACTCAGGACTCATCAGGCTTTTAAATTGTGACGTCAACGTATATTATACGTATATTATCATTGTTCTAGGTTTTCAAAAGAGAACCAAATCAGAAAATAGTCCCGTTCATTATCTGGACAACGTAATATTTATAATAATAATAATTTATTCATTCAACACAATAAATACAATCAAAATTAAATCTATACTAATATATAAAGCTGAAGAGTTTGTTTGTTTGTTTGTTTGTTTGAACGCGCTAATCTCAGGATCTGCCGGTTCGAATTGAAAAATTCTTTTTTTATTGAATTGACCATTTATCGAGGAAGGCTTTAGGCTACATAAAATCACGCTGCGACTAATAGAAGCGAAGATATAATGGAAAATGTGGAAAAAACGGAGAAAATTATTCATCTTTGAGGGCTTCCTTTGCGTGCGCTGCGAAAACGGTACAAGATACAAAAATAATATGTATGAAAGAATTATTCCTCTTGAAATGATCTAAAAAAAGTCCGCGACAGTATATCTCTATCTTCCAAGATTGACTCACTATAACATAATAATAGAAATAGATCCGACGGGGACGAAGTCGCGAGCAACAGCTAGTATTCAATACAATTGCAATTCGCAGTGACATTTGTATTAAGTCTGGTGTCTAAACTAGGCTACAAGCCTGTATTTCAGGACACCAATAAATAACGTAATGTCGTTCCTATCTGATCAAATTATTATTCACAATTTAACTATAATTATTGAAAACAGACAAACGTTCTTCTCAAGTAAAGGATCCCTAACAGTCCATCGTAGCGGTCTTTTGCATCCAAAACCCATACTCAAACATTGCTTACCTAACAAGACCGTTTCTCTCCCGAATCGGATCATAACATCTAAATGTAATTCGTTTACGGAAGTCTGGCGTTTTGAGGAAGCGTTACATTCTCATTTAAATGCACCAAATGGACTTACCGGGAACGCACGTTTTTAACTGCATAATGAAATAAATCAAGCTTTCTGCTATTATTATCGTTGTTTTATAGTGGAAAAGATGAGCGGAGTCTAATATTATTATCAAAAAACAGACTAAGCGTGTACTTATTACGTTTAACTATTGCGCAATTATGATCCTAAACGAGCAAAAAGTCTTTTGTTGTATGGTATGGTATAAAGTATATAATATGTAGATTTATTTTATTATTTTCTTTATTGTTATGGCGGCAACAGTAATGCATCATCTGTTAAAACTTTAAGTATTCGACTCTCAGGGTTCATAAGATACCAAGGTCTACTAGGGTTCCCTTTTTTACAGATTGAAATTCAACAGGAATGAGAAAGATATCAAACTCCCTTTTAGTATTGAACAAATCAAGAAAAGCAGTGGGTGTATTCAAAAAAGTCTGAGTTCCGAATGCACTCAACGCATAAATTAATAGAAATAGCAAACAACATAGTAGCAAATGTATTAGGAATCTAATATATAACGTAAATATCAATTAAGGTTGTGTACACATTACCGGCTCGGATGTACAGTCGCGCACAGGTCAGTGTATAAATAACTTTATTAAAAAAAATTCATTGATATCGTTATTAATCTAACGTAATTGTAAGACCGCTTTCTGAATTCGTAGTAAATAATTGTTTTTCAGTGACGATTCAAAAGTGTCATATATTCGACTATGAATTGTTTCTTTAAAAATACCATTCAATTATTATTCTAAAGTAAATTGTTAAGTAAAGCTATAATTGTTATGTTATTAAAATTCTTATAGTACACATTTTTAAATTTCCACCTATAAGTAAGTACATATTACAGTTGATAATGTTAATAAAATTGAAATTTGTTAGTTTAACAACTTGAACATTTGATACAAAATCACTTCTCTTCTCACCTGTACTGTAATAAACGAATTTGACTTGTATCTTATCTCGAGTATTCTAATGTACAATCAAATAGTGCACATCTGGTTCTGGGCTGTTACAAAATCGTTATCAGTCCATTTGAACTATATTAGACCACTTTAGTACCCGATATCGCTTCCTCTTCGAAGTGCCTATAAAATTTAGGACGTATATCTATGAATTATTAATAGAAAATTTGCCTTAGCATGTCGCATAAGTAACACGGTCTCGCCAGCAGATGGTTTAGTACTTTCTTAACGTCCTACCAAATGATAGCGCAATTGACGTATTAAATACATATTGCATAAAATATATGTATAGTCTCTGCGGCCCTAGCTCCGCTGATGGTGGTCCCATCGGGTTTTTAAAGTATATTTATTTTTGTTTATATTTTTACCTTTTTTATGTATCTTGTAAAAGATAACTTACATATAATTTAGTAATATGAAGTTCTATATTTTAAGATTTAAGTTCAATATTTAGTTTTCAAGTTGCCCATGTTCAAAGTCTTAGATCAACAAGGAATACCCTGTAGGTATAGATTTCATTGCATTCACTTCATCCATTACAGCACATATGTGTTTAATCTATTTCCCACGATCCCTTGCACTGATCTCTCATAGGCTTATGTTACCATGGTCACTAATCATCGCCCCATCTCAATCTTAAAGACCGACTTATACGAAGTAATTAGTTTCTTATCCATTAAATGATTATATTTTTTCAGAGTTCCTCAGGCAAGGATAAAATGCCTATTACTTAGACTTAGCTGTTGCCGCCACAACTAACAAATAAGGAACTGCGTTCCAATACAAAAAAATGAAATTTAAAAAATATAATGTATTATTGTGTATTATGGGAGCCCCATACAAAAACGCGAGTTCATGCTTCTTATAAGCTCGATATTAATAAATAAGGTTAATAGGTAGACACTTGATGCCCACCATTTCGAATTTCACAGCAAAAAAATCTACACTTACGAAAAAATTTAGCACTTCACTTCTGATACCATAACTGTCCACATTTATATTTCTATACATATTCCTATAGCTTAGGTATTTTTGCATATTGCTTTTAATTTAAATCGCGACCGTTTTTTTCCGCCTCACGATCTTAAAACTTCGCTCAAAGCTAATCTTTCAGCGTACCCCTTCGCAGTAGACATGACAAAGTTAATATATAATAATAAACACAAGCTATATACTACAACGAGACTGCAATAAGCGCTAGCCGGTATAATTAGCTGTCTAGTTCACTCACCCGTGCTCAGTTAGCGCCTTGACTGCGATATAAAAACGTTTAATTTTGGTTAATTAAGTTACTCTTAACAACGATCAAAAAATTTCTTAAAAGGTTAGAAATATCGAAGAGGGTTGAAATTAGGAAAAGTTGTTTTAAAGTTATATTATAAGTTTAATATCGTAAAATTTAAAACTGTATCAATTAAAGTATAGATATCCATACTAAAATTATAAATGAAAGTGTGTCTGTCTGTGTGTTTGTCTTTCTTTCACGGCAAAACGGCTGGACCGATTTAGTTGAAATTTGGTATATAGATAGATGATATCCTGGATTAAAACATAGGATACTTTTAACCCGGTATTACCCTAGGAACGGGAACTACGCGGAAAAAACCGCGGGTGCGGCAAGTTAAAAATAAATTTGCCGATTATTTCGTAAAATAACAATACTCGACTTGTGCTATCGAATGTATTTTAATCGTCTGATTTAAAACTAAATTTAATATATTATTGGTTTATTCATCTGTCATGTCATCTCTAGTCCGTGATGAAGAGAATATGTTATTATTTATTCCAATACTTTCCTTACATCTATAATAACTGTAAACAACGATAACCCTGTACGACCTAGATAATCTAGATTGTAGACTGCAACTGACGCGTTTAATACAAAACCTAAAGCTAGCAAGCTAGCCGTTAAGACGTTTGTTTGTGTGTAGAATTTAGTTTCAGTTTGTTTATCCTTCACATTAAGTCTTAATAAGACATCAAAAATCGATTATTTTTTAACGTGATATTGGGCAATTGATCAGATGGCTCGCCTGATGGTAAGACATCACTTCCTCTTTAATAAAGACGCAAAGCAAAGCCTCACGAACGCGCCAACAGACTATAAGTAAATGGAGAAAATAAATTAGATATACGAAGATAACGCAATGAACATCTCCAATAAGTTTTCGAATTTAAGTCAATGCCAACACAAAAAATAGATCGAAATAGCAATGAGATGACCGAATGTATGTTAAATCGATCGCAAGAGAGACAAATAAATCCATGGAGGGTACTCTATAAATACGGGCCACCCTCGCATTCTGATCGCGTGACGCGTCATTCCCTGTAACTATAAATCTGATGCTCTACTAAATCTCGTCCTAGTGCTTAAAGCAGTTTATTTCAAAGTCTACAGTTAACATAAAATATTGTATTTAATAAGTACTATTTAGTCGCGAAAACTTCTGCCAATATGGCCGTGATCCCTACCCGATACCGTAAGACGGAACACAGTGGAGTTTTGGTCAACACATGTCCGATAAAACCCAAGCTCCTTTATTCGAACTCAATGGACTATGATACTGTGAAGATTTCTCTAACTTGTCTAACTACGTATAAGGACAGATAACTAGGAACTCCCTTGTCCGTGTTTGTGTCAAAGTACATTTACAAATATATATGCTTATGCCATTGAATCAAAAGGAATGTAAATTTTGCAAAAAGTAGTATTTTAGACTGATTGAATATCTTTTATTCTCTTCGGTACAAAATCTTCTTTATAAGTTCATTTCTTAGGCACGTCACTCTTAACAGAGCCGTTATACGTCAACAAATAAGTTCAACTAGGCTACATATAGTAACACTTTTGAATCGTCATGGTATTACAAAACATTTACCACCGGTTCGGAAGGCAGTTTCTGCAGAAAAGAACCGGCAAGAAACTCTGTAGAGTGATAGTTATACTTTATAATATCACCATTCCTCACTGAATTCCATGAGTACTCACCTCTTTCTCCTGCAGTGACTTGTCCCCATGGATCTTGTCACGCAACGCGACCAGCTCCAAGGGCCAGGTGGACAGGTCAGCGTCTGGGTCCGATAGGAGCACCTGCATACACAAATTTGTTAAAGAAATATACAGAGCTCTTAGTACTGTATAGGAACATCACGTTCCTTATAAGCCAAAACCATTAGCACAGTGGTAGCGCTTTCTGCGCGAAAGGTCGAGGATTCGATTTCCACAACGGGAAAATATATTGGTAATTTACATTTGTATTTTTCTCGGGCCTGAGTGTTGCTATGTATTGTATATATGTATATACAAAATAAAAGTATATATATTATATATGCAATTAATCCGTATCTATTTGCCATAACACAAGCTTCTGCTTAGCGTGGGACTAGATGGCGCTATGTAAAAGTGTCCTGAAATATTTTTTTATTTATTAAAAGAACTATAATATCAAAGCCAAATTTAAAGTTACGGCTGTAATCAAAAAGCGAACGAAAACATTAAACCTATTAATAGACCTAATGTAGGAAGTATTTTTATTTGCCTAACCTAGCGCTTTATTATAAACATGTCGATAAATATTATGACTTCGCTATTACGTAAAATATTTTACAAAAGCGACTTTATTGGAAACTAGCGACCAACCCTAGCTTCGCACGCATACATCTTATATGTACCTATAAAAGAAAGTCGTATTAGTTACACCATTTATAACTCGATAACGGCTCAACTGATTTGATTCCTAACCTCATCAACGAACACTCAACATTTAACTAATAAGTACTCATACACAAACAAAACAAACAACTTACAATAACATCACTTTTGACACTCATCTTCCACAAATATGCACTCCCAAAGTCACTATAATATAAATTTCCCAATCTACAATCGTATATATAATAACCTAAGACACTATTTAATATAAAACACTACACATTCAGTCTCTAGACGTCTGATCAATCTCACACTAAGGTCCACGAGCTGACCCGAACGCTATCAAACTGATTACAGACAAAACAAAATAATTAAAACTAACCCTATTGTTATTTACATAAGTCTCATTACCACGTAATTAGCTTGTTAAGTTATGATTCAACTTTTTGTTTTTGTTTTTACTTTTACGAACCAACCTAGCTTTTATTTTTGAAAGTTTTAAAGAATTTAGCAAACAAGCTCATTAGCTGTTACAGTTATCTGTTTAATATTGCAATGTAGTTTACGTTTATTACTTAATTCGAGATACTGGGATAAAAATAATCTATCTGCATGACAAACTTGTACGAAAACGGTTCAGTACTTTTTACGCGGAAGAGCACTAAACATTACCTATATATACAAATTATATACTAACAAATTTTCGCCTTTATAATATGATACGAATTCACTCTCTTTTACCGCGGATAAATAAAGACTTAATATTACAAAATATCTTAACTTAAGCACAAAATAGCCTAATCTTTGTAAATACCCGTTTTTACAAGATATTTTATGAGATTTATTAATTTAGCTTATAAGCTTGACGTTGCCAATTTTATTCAATTAGCTTACTTAGACTTTGTCTGTTTGTTTGAACGCGCTAATCTCAGGATCAGGATCTAATCATGGTTCGAATTGAATTTTTTTTTTATTGAATAGACAATTTATCGAGGAAGGCTTTAGGCTACATAAAACATCACGCTGCGACTAATAGGAGCTAAAAAATAATGGAAAAACAAATCAACGGGGACGAAGTCACGAGCAACAGCTAGTATAATATCAAAATGAATCGCAAAATGTATTATGGGTAGGATCTGTACATCAGCGTGAACGAAGTCGTATCGGGCCAGCTAGTAATAAAAACATTGTTTCTAAAGTGACAAAACAAACGAGACGGCGTGGTGTATCGGGGTCAATCACGCGAAAAATGTCCCACTGGCGACTATCCAACCGCCACCGTAGGTAGGGATGACTGTAGATCTTGGAATACACCGAAATCTAAATACCCTTGGGCTGTTTCTTAATGTTTTATTTCGTATAAAGTTTTTATATTGGTTTGTATTGAGATTTGATAATAATATCCGATATGACCGACTTCATGATAATACCTATTCAACAAAAAAATAATGGTTCAAATTGGTTCATAATCGGCGGAGATATTGCGTATTAAAAAGTTCATCCCCAATTTTCCACCCTTGGGGGTTGTTTTTTTTATTATTAAATTTAAAT
>DWAJ01002127.1:0-18843 GCA_018238005.1 Eurema mandarina
TGGGTCTACTGGGGCTGGAAAATCTTTTATACTTTGCTTCAGAATATCCCCAAGTTTCAGGTCATGTATTAAATCATTCGCGTCATCCCAAATATGGCTACACTTTTGCCATAGTTGGAATTAATTTAACTTCAATGGCTTTTGATCTGCTCAAAGATGGTTCGGCCAAGACATACATGTTTAACTCTAAACAATACTTACCTAATGTTGACCTATTTCATAGGTTCTATTGTTATCTTTTTTTTGAGTTTGACAAATTGTGGATAGAATCGAAACCAGAAAATATAATGGAGTTTTCTATGATATTTAAAAAATTTGAAAATTCAATTAGATCTCAACTTGCTGACCCAGCATCTGTTTTTAGAATATGTATTAAAATTGACACTATATAGATGCTCATAATGAACTTGAGTTTTAATTGTAGTGATGCATTTTTACTTACTGCACTAGATCTACAAAAAAAGATTTTTTTCTCGTTTAGTTAGCATTTAACTAGTAATTTTTACTTACATGGCTATGCTAATTATTATATTTGTTTAATTAGATGTTAGCAAAATTCTAGGATTAGTCCTTTACAAGTCTAGAGCAACCATTCACAATACACTGGTATAGAAACAAACATCACAATTCACAATGAACATTAATTAATGTGTTTTTTGTATACTTAGGGAGAGTATTCATGCTTTTTCACTACGTTAGAATTTTAAATAAAATTGTCAACTTGTTTTGTAAAATTGTCAATGTTGAAAGCTTAAAATTATATATTAGATATAATATTGTGTGTTCACTAATGTATTTCTATGAGCTTTATACAAAATATAAACCAATAAACATGTGATAAAATTTAAGTTTTTTTTCCGTCAGATCTCAACTAACAGAACAAGGTTACTATGGGGCAATTAAATTATATTATACATAGTTGTAGAAATTGATTTTCAGTTTTGCGAGATTATCAAAATTCTTTACATATAAGTTAATAACAACAGTCTTGAGTAAATATATAATAAAATTTATTTAAACTTATAAAAATAAAAAAATGCATAGTAGTAATAAAAGTTTGTAATAAAGTGTCCATTATTATTTTTTTGGAATTTGTCTAGTCAAACATGGACGGATTTCCAGATTTATTCTCCCTAAAATGTATAAAAGAACAAATCTACTTTTTCTTTTTGTCTTTCTTCACTTCTTTTGTTGGCTTTGGTTTTCTCGCTTTCATCAAAGCGATCAAAGCAGTTATTGCTACAAGACCAAATCCAGCAACTCCTATTTGCCAAATCCATGGATGTTTTGCTAATATTTCAAGGCCAAGGCCAATGGAAAACTTGAGGAACTCCACACACCAATCAACAATGTCATCACTGGAAAAATAAAGTAATTGTTAATATTTTGCAGTGAATTTAATCCTCTTACCTAATTTACATTCACATGAAGTGTAAAAATAAAGGGGCCCAAATCCATACTAATATTATAAATGCGAAAGTAACTTTCCATCACGCTAAAACTACTGATTAGAACGAAATTTGGTACACAGATGGTCTAGTGCCTGGGGAAGGACATAGGCTACTTTTTTTTTTTAATCAACCCCCAAAAGGTTGCGCGAGGGTTTGAAACTTTTTATTATTTTACCCTTTCACGGCCAAACCGCTGAACCGATTGTAATGAAATTTGGTACACAGATGGTCTAAAGCCTGAGATAAAACAGGCTACTTTTTAACTGGAAAAAAGGGCTATAAGGAGGGTCGAAGTTTATATGAAAGTCCACGCGGACGGAGTCGCGGGCAACAGCTAGTATTTATATATACGCGGTTTTACTTCTATTAGACCAATACCGGGAAATAAAGTATCTTATGTGTTAATCTACAATCTAAAGTACCTAACTAACTGCATGCCAAATTTCACCCAAATCCAGTAGTACTTGTGCTAAAGAATAATACACACCTTTACTTTGATTGTTAAATTTTAATCTAAGCTCAATTACTTTATATATATTTACGGATATACTTACAAGGGTGATGACAGCAAAGGAACAGTTTCACCTTTTACATTTTTATACCAGTCTTGAGCAAATGTCACAAATGATTTTATATCATTTTTGGGTAGATCATATCTATAAACTTTTCCAAGGCGGAAGCTAAAAGACATACATTAAAGTTTATTAAATATTTGCTTATAATCACTGTTCTTATAAATAATCTAAATTAATAAATACATAATTTAAAATTGATTTATAGGCATTACTATTTGCTTCAGCTGTAATTGTGACATATTCAGTCATATTTGTATATATAATTTTTATACAATATAGACAAGAATATTAAGATGATTAACAATTACCTCTAAAAAGAGGTATATTGTTTTTCAATGATGAACAATATTTGCTTTTCTGTATTTTATTAATGTAGTTACTCACAAAAGAAATGCTGGCAGCTTGGTCACTTTGAAACGTTTAGACGTAAGCACACCAGCTAAGTTTGCATCAACTCGTGCTACATTGACTCTTCCACGTAATGTGGCACCAACACCTTCCCAAACAGCATGAAGTCTTTGACACTCAACACATGATGCACCATAGCTAAAATAGCAATGGTAAACATATTTAAAATAAAATATTAGCAGTGAAACATTACTGCTTCAATTCACATGTCCCTTACATATTTTGTTAACAATTCTGCAGTGTTTCAAAATAATTTCACATACCAATGTTTGTAGTACAGCCCTTCACAACTTTTTTAGCAAAAGTTATTCATGCAATTTTGTACATAACATTAATTATAGACATATAATTGAAACTTACAACATCACAAACCAATCTCCTGTAGTTGCACCAGTTGCTGCTTGTGTTAAATGCTCAAAAATTTTATCTGTTAACTCTTTAACAGAGGGAGATTGATTCTTTTCCAAATAACCATATAAATCACCTTCACTAGCATCACCTGAAAATTTTAAAAAACATTACATTTGAAATCTGATATCACTATAAAATACTATGTATAGTTTCAGACTTAAGTCTCTTTCACACTGTATATTATATATTTATTTAAAACATTCACATAATTTCACCTAATAAAATATTATAATATAATACAGCTAATCAAATAAAAACATATTACCATCATAAAGTAATGGCACCCCATGTCTGAAAAAAACTATTGCAGGTTCTTTACTTGGACTGTACAATCTAGCCAGATGGCTATTGACTGCTTTTACAGATACAGCATTTAACTCTTTTTCAAAATCTTCCTGCAAATTGTCAATAATCCTTTCTAGTTTATCACATTCCTGACAATTTGGTTTGTCTGAAACAAGTGATAAGTATTATTAATTAAGCATTTATTCATACAGGTGATATCATAAGGTATCAAGCACATTTCTATATATTATTATTTCTAAGCAATCTGGAAGTAACAGTGCAACATTGTTTTACAGACAATTCCAATTTCACAAAATTGGTATTTATTTCATAATAAAAGAATTTCTAATTGATTCAGCAGTCACACAGTATGATAACCTCATTATAATAGCAATATAGAGTAAATGTTCATAATAATTTTGATTTTATAAGTCAGTATACTAGAACTATGACACAAAATGATAGACTTCTTGTATGTAAATAAAATAAATGTGTACTTACGAAATAAAACTATTAGTTTGTCTTGTTCCTTTATAAGCTGCAATAAGTCATCGTCGCTCACGCTTTGTAAATTTTGACTTTGAATATGATGGACATTGAAGATGATCACAAAGAAACATAACAATAACATAATTTTCATTATTTGTAGAGTTAATAGATATCAACTTCAAGACAAAACACAAAATGTGATAAGTATGTTATAATAAGTAAAGTATTGCATTTATATAATTACTCATTAATGGGTTAAGATTCCCGGTTAAATAATTTTAGAGTTACTCGACTTAACTCGACACAACTATTTACTTATTTAACGCTTTTTTTTAAATGATGATCTATGAATTATGATTTTATGTTTTTAGATTGTAGTTAAAAATTATTTTTCTTGGTTTATTGTACGAAGCTGTTTGCAGTTTGAACTCAACAAGCTTGCAGAATGCAGTTTACACTTTACAAAATTACAAGTTTACAACACCTGTCACTACGTCCTACTTCGCAAGTTCACACTTCACATCTTTGGCATGACACAATCCACAGCGTACATTTCATCCACACGTAAATATTAATAAAAAATAAGCTGATCTGCATGTTATTAAAAAAAACATCTTAACCAAAAATCTAAAACTATTACTCCGACACAAAAATGTGATGTGAATATTACACTTATATAGTCAGCTCGCTGTTAAAACAGCGTCAATCTTGTTTTCATTTAAATCTTTTATTTTAAAAGAGATTCGCTAACATAGACGTTTCACGTTAAAAGCAACGGCCGTGTGCCCCCGGCCCCGGCACAGCCCCACCCGATTTTTTAATAAACCCTTTTTCCTAAATACCAAAATTTACAAACATATACATATGGAAAATTTCGTAGTTTCCATAAAATAAAACTACCCTGCAATCCTTAGACTCCTTGATACGTCTTCATAAGACATAAACTAATTTTTATATTTTATTTGTTTTTAAAACTTGCCATATAACAATATATTATAATAATTTATATGCATATGACAATTGACATTTGAATTATGACTGTGACACAGTGACAATCAAGACTAAAAGTCAACTCAACACTCAACAGTCGATAGCAAAAAATAAAAATATTATGTTTCTTAATATTTTTTATACTTAATTAAACACATTATAGGAAAATACGTGTCGGTGCTGATATAAACCAAAGAGCAGGTTTTTTATTACATATTTCATTTTTCTGTGAATTACCTATATTTATTTATAAGATTATAAGTTCATGAGTTGAAGTTGTTGTCCTTTGCGTAGCTACTTCCATAATACGCCCTAATTAGAAAGTTAGAAGCATTGATCTAACAACGAAGGGTCTTATACTATACTATTATAGAGATGCTATTCTCAACAAACTTGCATATATATAGCTTTTAATAAGCGTAATATTGAAATCATTATTTATTGCCTTGTAACGCTTTCAAAAGGATACATGAGTCATCTCTGATATCACCGTTCTCATATCATATTTTTATCCTGCAGGGATATTAGTATCTGTTGTCATAATGGCTGAAGTTGAAGAAAAGGTGGTAATGACCCCCAAAAGTAAAACGGCGACATCAACAACTTTGGTAGTTGAAAGGAAGGCCGTCATAGCAGAACCCAGTGATAAAATACACATAGCAGGTGGTGACCATACTGGTATTATTATCAACAAGGAAAAAGTTTATGGTATGTCATTACAACTTATTTTAAACATTGTTATCCAAACAATTAATTAAGAGTGTTATCATGAAAAAATTCTGATAAGCATTTAGTTAATAAATAGTTTTAGCAGAAAAAAAATCATATGATAACTGTTCATTATTAAAATATTATGTATTGTGGATGTTAAGTTATTAACTTTTTTTTATATGTTTACAGAGAATGGTCTGACTGAACCATGTCATGCACAATTGGAATTCTGCGTCTATTTAGTGTCATCTACTGATGGAACACACACCCGAGAAGCAAGAGCTTTACGGTTTTGGTTTAAGCCAGATATATCATCCCAGGACTGCCAACATGAGGCTCAAGCTTTTTTTAGGGAACTTGTTAGTCCTCAAAACTTTCCTAAGGGTAAATTTACACATTATAATTGACATCCTACATTGTATTTGAATAGAATTTTAATTTATCAAACAATTATGGATTAATCATAATATGGTCGGAACTTCACATAAAAAAATTTGATCCTTTTTCATAATTATTATATTTTATAACATGACTTAAATAATATAAATGTACAAAGCTAAATATGTCAAACAGTGTATATACCTAGTTTTAAATATATCTAAAATGTATTATAAGATATATGATATTGGTGATCACTGTATATCTGTTTTAGATTATGTGGGATTCATTAAAAAAATCATAAAACTAATGCAAAATAAGTATCATCAGTTAAAAGTTTTAGAGGTTGAACTACGGCAGGAAGGAAGTGGTCTACCACCACCAGGTAATTATTAAGTTTTATTTTTCTGTCATAAAATATTACACACCAATTGGGTTAATGGTATAAAACACATAAAAAAATACCTTATTTTCAATACTTATGTTTGCATATTCTTTAGCAATTGTGATTATTTCTGTTATTTAAAAATTTATTTTATTTATCTATGTATATTTTAAATATATAAAATTAATTTTATATGGTACAGAGGCAAATGGTGTGATAACGAGTAAGGATATTGTATACAAGTATTCTAATGGTAGTATGTATATGATTTTATTATGAGTGTTGGCATGAGTTTTGTAATTATGCTAGATTTTAATAGTTAACACCTTAACTTTGTTATAAATACATATTTGGTTTGTACTGGTGTAAGACAATATTTTATAACTATGACAGAATTTTTTTTAAATATAGGTCTTACTTGCATTTTGTTGTCAAATTAGTAATCACATTCAAATTTTCTTTATATTAATTACCCCTTCTTTGAGGTAGGTGTAGGTAGCTCACCTTTTTGCCAATTTGATTGGCATAATTGTAATATTTTTAGTACATACATTTTTATATTCATAAGAAATCATGATTTTCAGATTCATATCAATAATTTAATTTAGTGTTTCTATGATCATTACAGTAATTTTAGTGAAACTAATTCTGCATGATTATTTATAAACATATTGTAGGATCTTAGCACAATTAAAGTGTACATTGTAAATACACATGCTATCACAGTTTTTAGAATGCATGTAATGTTCATAGATTATATTTAGTGAAGCAATCATAAAGAATCATTTGTAATATCAATAACTATTTTTCAGCTTTCATTGAAGATAGTTTTGCATACCAGAATACCCAATTCTCTGAGCAAAAAGTACTGGATATGATAGAAAATGCTTACCCAAATCCTTTGAGTGTTGATGATTTTGTAAAGTAAGTATAAACCTTATTTATTAAACTTCACAACCTTAAGAGAGTTCTTTACATTTGATAACCATGATACTAAAGTTATTATAATATTATTATACATAATTATTTTTAGAGCTGAGCAGTGGTCCAAAACTGAAGTGAAGGATGCTTTAGAATCGTTGGAAGAAAAAGGTCTAACTCGTCCTCTGTCGGATGGCTTGTACATACGACAACACAGTGTTGACACACAGGTGATATATATGATTATATGCTATACTTACTTTTTGTTCAGAGTGTAATTTTTTAGCCATAAAATTAGGTATACCTAGTTGGTTATAGAAGTCAGTATTATAAATTTATAAAACCCCGACAAAACGAAAGCAAACTGATAGTGCAACATTCCTATGAAATCTAACAAACAACCTGATGACCTTGAAGACCTGAACCGATTTCCACCAAACATAGCTAAGAACACTCGATGGATATACCTTTCAAAGAAAAAAACCGCATTAAAACCGGATCATCCGTTTGGGAGCTATGTTGCCTCAGACAGACACATACACACACAGACACGTCAAACTTATAGCACGCCGTCGTTTTTGCGTCGGAGGTTAAAAAGTAATAAAGCATGTGTTAAACACACGTGTTTCATATTTTATAGGAAAAATGTAAATATATTTATACCATATACTGTTCAGGAGATTTTACATTTGTCATTTATGGGACATACATGTTTGTTAATTAAGTATTTTTCAGGTTGTAAAACAAATGCCCACATTGAGCTCTGCTCGACAACCAACCATTGCCGTAGTTACAGCATTGTACTGTGAGAAACAAGCTGTTGATGCCATGATGGATAACCAAGAAACATATGTGCGATTTACTACTGTTGGTAAGTCTTTTTGAATGATTATTATACTGGATACGGTTACGGATACGGATATGAAATTATTTCGGATTATCTGTTAGTTTGGGATAATTTCGGTTACGGTTCGGTTATAAACAAACACGCGCGCGGCTTGTGTATCGGCTGCGCCCGGCCGATCAAAACAATAGTCATAACGCCTCTCAATTTGGCTCCGCCCCTATTCGATATTATCCGAAACTTTTATTTCGGATTCAGTTACGGTTACGGATATTTTTTTATATCGGATATCCGATAGTTTCGGTAACAGTAACAGAGCTCCCTAACATCCCTGTTAAAAAGCCAAGTGAGTTTCAGCCCATACATAGTTCAAGGTTTTGAAGTCATCCAGAGTTAATTTCGTTAATTTTGTATGAAGTTTTCAACTTAAGCAAATTTTAGAAGTTAGGTCTCCATAACTCCCAAATAAAATAATCTTTAAAACGTTATAATTTCCTTATAAATAATATGAACCTCATGAACCTTTTTATTAACATACTAGCTGTTGCCCGCGTGGACTTTCATATAAATTTTGACCCCCCCCCTTCCCCTTATAACCCTTTTTTCCAGTTAAAAAGTAGCCTATGTTTTATCTCAGGCTCTAGACCATCTGTGTACCAAATTTGATTACAATCGGTTCAGTGGTTTGGCCGTGAAAGCGTAAAATTATAAAAAGTTTCAACCCCGTGCGCAACCTTTTGGGGGTTCATTTAAAAAAAAAGTAGCCTATGTCCTTCCCCAGGCTTTAGACTATCTTTGTAACAAATTTCGTTCTAATCGGTGCAGTAGTTTTAGTGTGATGAAAAGACAGACAGAGTTACTTACATGCAAACTGTTATATAGGTAGGATGAGGGATAAAAAAAAACAATATTATTTTGATACCTTATTTTTAATACACACAAGGCAACAAAATAATAAATATGTAAATGGTCAATGTAGGTGATTTCCTGAATAACAATGCCAACATCATAATAACAAAATTATTTTAAACCTAAACATTCATTTCATGGTTTACACTAAAATAACAGAGGTGGGACATAAAAATAATACAATAAATAAAAATAACAAGCTCTAGCATTGCAATACACATCAATACAAAAACATTTATGTACTGGTATAAAATGACTTAATATTAAAAATAAATGTAATTTATATGTAATGTAAGTACACCACAGTACTACATAGTTTCAACATTTTGATTGAAAATTTAATGTCATTGATTATTTTGCTGTAAGAAGATAGAATATATACCTAGGGGGTACACAACTTACTTCTTGATAATTGTTTCTGGCCTTCCAATTTCATGTTTAAACAATCTAAAATTGCCTCAAATCACTTCTTTGGCAAATTTTAATTGACCTTAATCCAATAAATTGATTCAAGTTCCAGTTCAAAGCTCAAAAGAATACAACACAGTCATATATTAATTATTAAATTTAAAATTTAACTCTCTTACTCGTAAAATATCCTCACTAAAACTTAAGAATGACATATCTTGCAGCCTGTGCCTTAGAGGGATATCAGTTAAATGACTTGCATCAACTTCTATGCTAAGAATACTAGTATCATTAATATATCTTACTGTAAAACGAAGTGTGAATAGAGCTGCTGAAACAAAAATTAAGTATTTTATAAATATCCTTTTGATTATACATTAAATATAGCTGTATTTTTTTTGAACATGTTCTTTCTTCTTTTTTTAAGTTTATTAATATTCTTGACTTACTTTGGAATATGTCGGAAGCTTTCTGCATATCAATAATTTCTTCCTCTACGTCACCATCCAAAATTGATCTGGTTTTAACATTGTTTTCGTCTGTGAAATTTGCGTCTATTTCACAAACAACATTGTTGTGATCTATATTGTTTGTGCCTGTTGATATTGCTATACATAATCTAGAAATTAAAACATATATATATATTATATAATTATATTATTGAATAATGTTCCAAATTGAAATTTAGTAATCTATTACATAAGAAAGTAATATGATGTCATCTATGTACCTTTCTGGGTTTGATTTCATTTCACCTTGAACCTCAAATACATCTTCATAATTCAATGATTTTGGTAGACGAAAAATCATTTCATTGTTTTTATGTGTCATGTTTCCTAGAGCTTGTCCATTGGCTGTTCCGTACACACCCTCATTCTGTGCCCCGTTTCTATTGTAAATTACCATTTTGAAGTGAATATTTTCTGACTTTAGTAGTAATTTAAGAGCACTTGTTTCAAATTCTGTAGTGACTAGTTAAATGCAATTTGTTTACGACTACGTTGCGGTTATAAAGCAAATTAATCCCTTAAGGAAACTACCATTTAAACCAATTGGGAAAGCCTTCAGTCTCATTCATAAATTATATATACGTTTTATTTTGTTATATTAAAATGTATTGTAAACATATGCCTAATAATAAGCCTAAGGCAATGGTTCAATAATATATAATGTAAAAAATTATAGCAAATATATGGTAGTAGAAGTCTGAACACATACCTCATTTCACACAATTATGTTTATGAAATTATTTCGTTGCATAAAGGTATTTCACTCTTTATGAAATTGAATATTTTGAAACTTATCCATTCATAATATGGATAGCATCACAGCATACTGAATAACACATGATTAATGATGCACTTATCGTAATTCGTAATCTCTATTCTCTTAGAATAAGTCTAACCCTCAACATTCAACAAACAAGATGTTTGACATTGACATTTAGAAAATTTACGCGCAGGCGTAGGTGTAGGTGTAACACAAGTGCCTTATTTTTAATAAGGATAAAAGTTAATGAAATAATTAAAAGGCTAAAGAAAAAATTAACGGAATAAAATATTAATAAAAATTTTGGTGACTTTAACTCTTACCCAAAAAGGCAATCCAAACACAGTTTAAACATAGTTTATTGATAATACTAGGAACTTTTAATATAAAACAGGTTTTCAAACAAGCTTCGTTCAGCGCGTATCAATGAAAGATTTAAGATGGAATGCTGATGCTTGGTTATAGATGACGTAATGTCGAAAACAAACACACTGACATACTACCTATTAACCATATAACCACTACAGTCGACACACACCTTGAATCTAAATTTTCATCACACTCCCAACACAGTTTCTTTAGGACGTCAGCTTCAGTGAACGGCTACTTGAATTGTTCGCTCCATAGGCACGATTTATATTTTATTAGTTCTGACTTCTGTGGTCTATGCGGACATGTATTCCATTATTTAAAGGACTAAGTTATATTTATTAAAGGTATTTATTTCATAAATAAAGAAGTGGGCTTATCTTGCTTTTAAGTGGATACGTAATAAAGAAATGACACACTAACTCGGTTTACCTTTATTATATATAGTACAGGTGGTGATAAGAATTAGAAACACTTGAGGCGTTTTTAGTTTTGCGGATCGTGTATAGCTAAATAAATATCGTTTATAATTAAAGACATTAACCGATTGCACATTAATTGATCTTTTACCTGTCACATAAATTTTTTATTTAGCTCTACATGTTACAACTTTATACCTTCCCTATTCATTTATTTAATTGTTCACATAATAAAAATAACATTTATAATTTCAAATTAATATAAGTAATAAAATCCTTCACAAAGTTATGTAATTTAGGTACGTGTACAAGATATCTCTAACTAGAAAAGAGGTCTAAGTAGAGAGATGCTTCCAGTTTCCACTATGTAAGATTTAATGTGTGCGAAGAAGACGTGATTGCTTCAGTTGTTCGTTAATAAATTAAAGTAAGCTTTACGGTATGTAGAAAGAAGTGAAATAGGCAGAATAATGCCTAAATAATGAACATAAATTTCAATTTATTTACGAAATATAATTAATTTACTTTTAGAGTTTGTAGGTACCTATTACCTATTACCTAATACTAATCTGTCGAAACAACTTGAGATTTATTTTAATTTAAGTGTTAAAAATGAAAATGCATCATTCAATTGTGAGAAAAACACTAAGTTAACGTTATTTTTACCGAGGTGGTGTTACGATTAAAAAAAAATTTTCTCATTTACTTTAGTAAGTATATGAATACTATCAAGATGCAAACGTTACATGATTTGTATTATAAATAGGTATATTTAGCGCATAAGATATGAGAGGACATTCTTTTTACAAACTGGCTCGGCTCCGCTTATTTTACCTTGTGTGCAGGTGGGTTTATCCTAATTGTGGTTAATGAAACTAATGCTCGCGGTAACTGTCACGGGGATTTTATTGGGGTTATTTTAAACAAAACAATTATACGTGATGAGAAATAGCGGAGGTGATCTCTACCATTAGCCAATTTTCGATTCTGCATATCTTTAGTAATATAAAGAGTCTCTTATTAATCTTTACTAATAAGAAAAGATGAGAAACTAATACATCTCTTTGAAAAATTCTCTCACTGTCGTAAAGCTCCTATCCTCGGCTGACATAAGCTAGTTGCGAAACATGGGAAGTAGTTCAGAGGCAATATAAAAAAATAAGAATTAGGATCGTTCTTTAACTACGGCATTTACTACGATCGTACGTGATCAAATTGAACTTTACATGAAGCATCGTATTTGTCACTCATCATTTAATTGACGTAAGATGTGCACATTATTAATTAATCTTTCTTTATCCTATAAATAAATACCCTAATAAACTTAAATATTTTAATAACATTATATCGTTGATTTATGAAGTTATAAATTTATTTACATGGGAAAAAGTAATAAACTTATGCTTTTTAATAAAAGTGACAGCAGTTGCAATATATTGGTTGTATTTATAGTAGTGGTAGTCTTTCCTATTTTGGGCTAAGTTAAATAGCAATTTAATTATAACTACACTATCAAGTTTAAATCAAGGGCATCGTTTCATAATAGGTATTATAAAAAAAAATACTACAGACAAATAAAACAAAAATTGTATATATAAAACTTTATTATATAAAAATTAAAGTGTAAATGACTAGACTTTTTATCACTTTTAAAGCATCGTTACCCCGAAATGTTAAAAGCCGGCATATTCAAATTTCAAACTTTGAATATATTCGACGCCGGTTAAAACGAAACCGTTCATGTCGCTAAGTGATTTGAATTCACACGGTTCAAGTGCATGCTCCCCTGCTTCGTTGCCTTCGAAATACAAATGGATATAGTATTTATCCAAATCAAATGCTGACTTAGCTTCCAATCTGAAGGTAAAGGTCACGCCATCTGGAAAGGAGATTTGTAATGGTTATTCTTTAGTTCTCGAGGGCTTCAACAAAATACCGGATCTACATCACCAGGACATTGAGATTCTGACCTTCATTCCACGCATCACTTGTTCTACTCGCGTCAGTTATATCTTTAAACCATCGACTACATATCCTTGGATATGTGGTCGTTGCTTTAAACCAACATTTATATAATGAAAGTGTTTGATTTCTTTGATAGATTTGAATAAACAAGTAGAAAAAATGAATGGACTAATTAGATAATTGTTTATTTTAGCTCATTTAAAAATTGTATCGAGATTTAAAATTATAAAAAACGTTTTATTGAACTTTCCATGTATTAATGTAATAAAATACTTACTTTCTGTCTGGTGGCCTATAACATAGGAACTGGTTTGAGTTATTTGTGACATAACTGTAATCTTCATCGCTACAGGGTCGTACACGACACGACATGAATTTTCTTTCTTATTCCTTTTGGATGTTAATTTTAATTGTAACCTGTTAACAAAAATAAACTTAACACTTGGTACCTTAGAAGTACTGCAGTTCGAAGAATACAGAAATAGTGACGTTTCAATAGTTCCATTGTATTTTAACAGTAGGTAGGTACGTGATTTATATGTGCCTTATTATATAGAGATTATCTATTCATCTTGTCTCGCTTAAAGATTGAAATTTTCCCGGTATATAAAAATTTACGTACTTACTGTGAATCGATACTCATTATTCCATTTATAATAATAATGGTTTCATTTTGTAAGGTCGAAGGTAGTTTAAAAATTTTCGTGTCATTAACGGTGTTGTTATTTAAAGCACTATTCACACTTAACTGTTGACCATTTGTAATAAGAAAACATATCGTCCACCACACATATATTCTTATATTATCTTCACTATTTAATACCATATTTGTCGCCACTTTATTTCCTACTGTTCTCACATTTAATATGTATTAAACGCGAACACTAATAAATACGTGCTTTACCTCAACTGTATTAATATGGTCTGCTCATATTACTATATATGATTAATCATTTTATTGAGTCACACAGATATATCTTTAAAACTAAGAAAGATTTCGAACGGATTTACGGATAAGTAGATTGTAGCCTGCGACATTGTCTTTGTGTTTTGAACAAAATTTGCGTATGTTTCCTTTCTCAGGAAATATCCTGTTATGTGAAAGTAATTAAGGGAGGGGGAAAATAATAAGCTACCTACTTTGGTCTTAGTACTTTTCGGATAATAACAATGGTATTATTTAGAATGAAAACAATACAGTAGGCACATATGCGTAAGTTAAATGACCTTAATAAACCTGCATGATACCAAAGGTGTAAATTGTGTACCTACTACGTTAAATTAATATAAAGGTCAAAGCAAAGTTTCAGCGCTTCAATATATTACTTTTATTTCAGGTGAATCAAATGTTTATACTTTGGGAACTATAGGCGCTCATCGAGTGGTAACAACCAAATTGCCTTCCGTCGGTCGCACCCGGGAAGCCATGACGGCAGCTGGTAACACTACAACAAGGTTACTTGGTATTTTCCAAAAGGTAAGTCTCATCTCTATCTGTCTTTGCCCTTGACTATTGTTATTATTAATTTGCTCGCGTACAGTTGAATTTTTTTTAATTTTATACATTTTAAGTGCGTTATAACGTTCTATTTAGATTATTTCTTTAAGGTAGTCATATTGTATTTGCAATCGCTACATTGCTTGATATATCGATTTAATACACGCAGCTAAAATAGCACGTTTAAATTAAGAGCTTCCGATATGCCCCGTTCGTTGCTATTCAATGAATGTATATCAAATACATTCTTCGGTCCAGATGCCTGGAGATATTTTGAGTGCTATTTATATTGAATAACAAAACGTCTAAATTCCATGATTATGTTCCATTTCATAAGGGTATTTTTAATATTGTTATTAAATTGTCTATGGTAAAAAAAAATACTTCATATTCTTTTAAAGATTGAACAATTACAATAATTTACATAAGGTACATGAAACAGCTGTAGTTTTTATTGACGTACAAGATTGTTTATGTTATACTCGTACGTTTAGGCGTCTTTATTTGCACATTTTTCACGTTTCATGCGTGAGTAATGGTGGAATCGCATATTTTTAGGTGGAATACGTATTCTTGGTCGGCGTTGGCGGCGGGGTGCCACACTATACCGATTACAAGAAGCACGTGCGTCTTGGAGATGTCGTCGTATCGACACCAGCGACAGATCTGCCCGAAAAGTACGTGTTTTTTCTATACCTACATCACGTAAACTGATATTGGTTTAGTCATTTATATTTAAAAAAACAAATTAATCTGTAGGTACGTTAGTGGTAATTAGATAAGGATTTGAATTTTACATCATCTTCTGAATAATGTAACGTGCGATTTGTATGAATATTTAGAAGACGTTTTATTGAATTTCAAAGATGTCACGTTCGTGGAATGCCACCTGTTATTTCCTTGTAGGTAGGAAATTCTTCAAGTAAAAAATCCCAATAAATTACAATGTTATCGTATTACTTTTAAGCAAGCACGAAGCAATTTAAGGTTTTATGGTTTTTGGCTAAAATACAAAAAGCCTATGAAATGCCATCACACAAAAAATTCAAGGCTCACAGCCAAATGAAACGGTATATTGACAATTTTGGGATGCCTTATAAGGAAGGAACGACCTTTTAGATTACTGTTGCAGTCGTATTCGAATACAATAGTGGTTTTGCAACTATAGCTAATTACATGAATCATAATTCCATACTGCATTATTATGTACTTAATATATTTTTTTAAATTTTGTATCATGATGTATGTCTGCTTTAACAACGAATATCTACAAAATACAGATTCTAAATATTTAAGAGGCTCCGAAACAATAAACCAGACAAAAAAGATGTGATCATTTCATATTAAAAAACAAGGTCTCTTTCTTCTGTCTGTCGATGTATCCTTAAATCTTTGAAACTACGCAACCGATTTTATAGAGTCAGGAACAAAAAAAAACATTTTAAATATTATATCGCCAGTATTATTACTTAGATTTCTTTGTATGTAGTCCACTGTCCAACCTAGCCTTTTGCTTTTTATATTTTAGCAAACGCAAATGTTGTTATCTAAGGTATACAATTTGCTATTTTGTTTTCATAGGTTTTCGTAGGTGTTTCATTCACTTTCTCACAAAGCATGTTCACACTACGCATCTGATTCAATTTGTTATAGTATAATATACCACAATACCACATATTCATGGTTTAAAAATTGTATCTTATACAATAAATTGACACCTTTCGTTTTCTTATTACCAATTGACTCATATTCTTTTGACTTCAAGTTCGTCAGGTTAATTGCTACTAATTCAATAATAATCAGTCCACACGGACGTCATGCGGACGAGGCTCGATAACCGTATGACGCTTTTGGTTGTTACTGGGATTTTACCTTGTAATATTTGTTATATTGTTCATTCATTCATAATATAAACAAACGAATATTGTAATTATGCTTGTTACAACTAAAATAGGCCGTCAAGTTGTATTCTTTACCCGTCCTTGTCTGTTTCCTCGTTATTATATTATTATTACAATATATCTATATTTTATGTAAGAATTACGAGGAAAATTGATATTTATATACGATGTATTTCAGTTTACACAGAATAGTACTAATCAATGACCATTAAACAATAAAATAACAATTTGACCCGACGTCAGATTTATTTTTGACTAGCTGTTGCTCGCGACTTCGTCCCCGTCGGATCTATTTCTATTATTATGTTATAGTGAGCCAATCTTAGAAGATAGACATATACTGTCGCGAACTTTTTTTTAGATTATTTAAAGAGAAATAATTCCTCGATAAATTGTCTTTTCAATAAAAAAAGAATTTTTCAATTCGAACCAGTAGTTCCTGAGATTAGCGCATTCAAACAAACAAACAAACAAACTCTTCAGCTTTATATATTAGTATAGATATATCTGTAGGAATTGATTTCAAGAATGTTATAAAAATAAAATAAAAATTTGTATTTACCCTTAAGGCCAAATGAAGAAGGTATCTATGTATAAATAATTTATTTTAAATACATATTTCAGGTATGTTTACGTATTTTGTGAAAAAGCTGAGCGAAACGAAAAAGGTGGATGGGACTACGAAGTAAAACCATACAAGCCAATGAATTTCTTGTTGCAAGAGATAGCACAAAAAGCCGCGAATTCTACCCAGTTGTGGACTTCATACGTTCAGGAAGGTAAATATATTATTGCATAATATTATAAAATCACTTACTTTGATATCAAAAAAGTTGGTAGTTCTTTTAAATAATGTAAATATTAATACTTATGCAATGGTCAAATATTTGTAATATATATTTTATAGAAAGTTCATTTATAACCACTTATTAACCCGGAGAAGAAACAGGGTCCATTGCTGGTTAAATAAATATTATTTAAATTGGCTACACGTAGGTAAAACTGAAACCACTTTATAGGAGTATATTATCTAATACTAATACACATTAAGGACGGTCGCGGTAAAGGGCCTTCCTTGATATTATTCTATGTATTATCTACTTAATTTTTTTTTTCTTATCGTCTGGTTTCTGTTTGCCTGGAAGATATCGCTTCGTAGAGATAAGATCGCCAATTGGCTAAATTATATTCAGTCTATGTCCTTTCTTTCTGCTGTAAATAAAGTGTTTTTGTTATTTTATTAAGTTATTTTCTTATATCAGTCAGACATTCAGTTTTCCAATTATAGCACTAGAGCGCATTATGCGGCATAATGCTTATCACTGAATGTTTCAACTACATCTTTCTTTATTCATATATCGAGCAAAGTACTAAGTTGTGTTTTCGCTTGAAGCGTGCAATTGCATGCAGTGACAGAATATTAACAAATGTTTTTCTTTAATTTGACATTGATCGAAATGTCGCAGTATGTTCTGAAATTAGAAAACGCTGATAGATAAACGGTATAAATGTGTTTGGTAAGGGTTGGAGCGGTTGCGCGGCGTGCCCGGGCGCTGGCACGCGCCGGAGCAGGGCACGGACCGGCTGTGCGTGGACGTGGGCGACGGCGCCTTCATTGAGGTGTCGCACCCCGCGCCGCAGGGCGACCACACGTGAGTACACAATACCACATGTATCACGTATGTCGACACCTTCCCGCGACCTTAGATGATTAACTGATGACTAATTTTTAACTGATGTCAGTTAATACATAGTAAAAATCAACATTGAAAATCATCACTTAAACTGAATAAACACAGCACTGCCATTTCATCAAGAATAGAATAGAATAAATTTTAATAAACTGCATATTTTCTAAAGGTACCTGAGGTTTATATTTATCCAATGCATTTTTGCTGCATACTTGTCCTTATATGACTTTAATAATAATGTCGCCATTGGGTCGCTTTGTTCAAATCAAATTCAATTTGGTCGCAATGTGTGATAGTTATAATATGTTAGTTTGTTTTTTTTTACATTAATAATATACCACTTACAAGGTAGCTCGCCTGCTTGATGTCTCATATTATGATGTAAAGAAATATAACATAACATAAAAATCGAAATTGTGTATACCTATAATACATATTACAATTTTAGTGTAAGTGGCCGAGTATTATTTTATAATTTAAACGGTTTGTACAATTAGGGGTTTGTTGTTGCCTAATAAATAATATTATTAATATTTATGTTGGGTGTGCAGGCCGGGTGCGCGTGC